>JAPUUL010000457.1:0-18330 GCA_029590625.1 Lasiodiplodia mahajangana
GAGGTCAACGACACAAACTGCTACAACAGCTCGGACCTCGGCTTCGCGAGCCTCTACTCCATCACAACGCAAGCCATCGGCTCGAACGCCAACAATGTCACCGTCAGCGGCGCCGAGCGGCTTCTGGCGCGCTCTGCGTGGGCTCTAGGCTACCTGCCAGTGTTGGCGGGTGCCGCGTGGCTGCTGATGTAAAGGATGTAATGCGATGACGAATGGATACTCTTGACTGCGAGACCAAGAGTGTCCTGTATGAGACTACGGATCTGCGAAACGAAAACAAATCAAAACAAAATCAAACAAACGATGAGATGTCAGCGGAAGTACCGAACAGACGATTCAGTTGGATAGACGGTCTGTGCTGGAATGAAGGCCTGTAACCTGTTTGCCGGAAAGGTTTATACCCACAATTTTTTTTGACCTGTATATGCTTATTCTACCTATTCTTTTTCTCTTTTTAACATATATAATGGCCTTTCTGGCGTCAGGCGAAGCTGGAGTCTGGATATGATGCGATGCGATACTCCGAGGTCGTTTAGCTTTAAAATTGAAATAGTCAATTTAGTGACTGATGAATAACGTGTCTGCAACTACAAGTGATTTGAGTGAGCCATGCTGCACGACGCAATGGGTTGGGTCATCATCTTAGCGAGTGCGAATTGCCCTCTCTGCTGTACTTCACATTTTGCTACTATAGGCCAGGTATCTCCTGAGAGCAGGACTCATTACCGTAAATGGGATTATCTACGCGCAACGCTATTCGGTAGACATGAAGCCATAAAGTTTTGAGTTAGTTTTATGCTTTATATCTCATGCAGATGATGCCAAAAGTATGACGACATGCAAGACCGAATCTATAGCCGCCAATGCATCTCGAACTCGGTACGGGGAAGTGGTCCACTTGGGTAGATATAAACTAGTGGAACGGACCGGAGACAGGTTTGTTTGAAGACGCGCCGGTCCCGTGATAGGGGTAGCCATCACAGCATTTGCCGTCACATATTACCTCCGTTTCCGAAAGCTGCGGCACCAGAAAAAGGAACCAGGTCGGCGTATTGTAAACTCGTGCTTATCAGTACGCAGCCAACTGTAGTCACAGTATGCCAACATGATATGCCGAGCGCTTCGAATCCGGCTACGAGTTGAATAACCAGCTGTTTCGGTATTATATTGTAAGATCTCAGACACGACAAAGGCAACATCTATGTATGAGGATGATTGAATCGGCTAATAGTGTGCTCCAAACCCTTGCGACAAGCAAGGTGCTATTTCTAATAGTATTCTCTCGTTTTAAAATATGCCTTCTCTATTCTGTCGGTCGCAACCCTATTCCTTCGCCGCAATGCACCCTAACTGGCCTGGCTTCCTACGCGTACTTTTCTAACCCGGATAACAAACGATCTTATACTAATAGAGAGAGGCACTCGTTTGCTATTGTTTGAACCCGAGCCTCCGACACTCTGTCCTTGGCGGACTTTATTGAAGAGGATAGGCTCCTCGCTTCGGGGGCCGCCTTGCCAATGACGGTGATAAGCGTGCCGACGGCTACGAGCGCTCGGTAAATGGCCTCAGGGTCGGTCTGCTTCTGTAGGACTAAGGCGAGGGATGATGTCAGACGGATCTGATTGTCGGTTGATATACTGCCTAGATGTTTTGATGCTAAAACAGCGTAGTTGATCGCCATTGTCGTCAAAGCAAGTAGTAGATTTCGGTTGAAGGGGCCGATAGCAGGCTGACCCCGAATTCCGACTACTCGGCCAATAAATGAAATAGCAGCAGAAGCTTCGGAAGGCTGCGCTAGTAATTTTCTCCCCTCGGCCGTCTTAAATAGGTTGACGATGGTACGCAGTGCCATCATTGTACAATTCTCGTTAGGTTGGCTTCCGTCAGGGACGCCTTCGAGTGCTGCAGAGATGGCTATCTTTACCGGGCTGCTTTCCCCCGATCTGAACTTGGCCGTAGCCGGCGATGTTGCGATACACCGAAGTAAGTCTAGAGGGGCTAGTCTATCTGAGTAGTCCCATTGCGTGCACATCATGACGACTAAACTGATGGTGAGGTCGTCTATCACAGGATTGTTGGATTCCAATGCTTGTTTCAGAGCCTCGAGAGTATTTTGTGATGAAGGATTAAGAGAGAGGTCTTTACGGCCAGCAGCAACAAGAGCGGAATTGACACTCAAGATCTTCTTAAACATGGCTGTAGACAGTTAGTATAAGGATGGAGAAATAGAAAATGGAAAGCCAGGGAATACTCACGCTCGTATTTAGCCACAGTTATATCTAGATAATCTCGAACTGGTAGAATCTTGGGAGCACTGGTCTCCCCCTCAGGTCGATATCGTGATTCGGTGCCATAAGGATCTGGTCCTGGAGCTTCGGAGGGTTGTCCAATCGTTTCGCCCTGGGTATTGGATACGATGAATTGCGCCACTTGATCTAAATAATTCTGAGAAAGCTCGTTGTCGTTAATAAATTTTTGCGCCCGAGCATAAGGGTTTTCCGACAAGTTGTATGGTAGTTTGAGAGAAGGCTGGCCTTCCTCGATGGCCACATCGAAAACATAGTCATAGGACTGCCCATTATACTCAACCTTGCGACCACTGCTACCAACAGCATCCACGACGGTGCCGACGTTGATCCATTGACCCGCCGACCATTGGTGCGCTGTGACGGTCCCATCGTCTTCTTTGATCATCTGGATCTGTCCTTCTTTAGTGCCGGATTTCGTCTTCAGGAATTCCGGGCCAGGAAGTTTCTCCTTGTTAACTCCGCCGACCTCCTGCTGTGGGATGGAGGAAGACTTGACCGATTCATCAAAATGGGCCAAAGTCTCAGGGCTAGCAACACGCTCTCCGCTACGCGAAAAGACGCGTACCACGCCATCGCTAGCGCCCGACACGATATCACCGTTCGTGGGACACGCAGCAACGGACCATACCGAAATGGCCGGATGTGTGATTGTTTGAACGCACTCAGAACCACGCCATATTCGTACGGTGCGGTCTTCGCCAGAACTGACAAGTTCACCAGAGGGCAGTGATGCCAACGAGTATATGAAACTTGTATGACCTCTGAGCTCGCCGAGCTGTTGTCCATTGAGCTTCCATAAGCGTATGGTGCCGTCATTACTGGCGCTCGCAATATCGGCACCACTTGGGTGGCCTTTGGGGACTTCGCAAAGGGCACGCACAACGTCTGGGGTATAGATGGTGGACCGGGGCTGAACTTGACCGGCAACAGCTTTTCCAAGATCGAATACACGGATATTCTTATCAGCGCAGCCAGTAACGATGAGGGTTTCGCTTAGAGGTAAGACGTCCCAAACCGCACCCTCGTGGCCATCTAGGACAGCCTCGGCCTCCCAGGTCCCTGCATTCCATATACGGGCAGTGCTGTCCCAGCTCCCCGACACAATGAATCTAGAACCCGGAACAGCGGCTAGGGCGCATACGTTTTGAGCGTGGCCTATCAGCAGGCGCTCGGCATTATCGGAAGGGCCAGCGGCAACCGACCTCACGTCGATGATGGAGTCGGTGCCGGCGGACACGACCAAGCCCTTAGGGAAATCGGTGGAGGGTGGTAAGCAGGTCAGGCTGTTGACAAACTCGGAGCCCTGGGTCACTATATGGGGCTCGAAGGTTGGAGGGGAGGAAGCGGTTCGAGCCCAGGCGCGTACTGTATGGTCTCTCGAAGCGGACAGGATGAGATCGGGTGCGGGAAAGCTCACATCGCGAACCTATTCGGAGGGCATATTAGACAGCATGTCGACAGGGTAGGAGCCTGCGTGTCTCTAGGGGCATTTTCGTGAAACGTGATCTTGTTGCTGCTCCTAGTTTCCACTACGGGTGCTAGGAGCGAAGGGTATAGAACATCGGCGACGGCAGTGCCGGGGGTGTGTCGACAATTGGGGGGAGGGGGCTAAAAGTAAGAATACGTACATCAGCTTCGTGAGCGGCCAGCTGCGCAGACAGCTTGAAGCTAGACATGGCCTGCTCCTAAGGATGCCAAGTACTACAAGTACTGTTGTTTTAGTGTCGTCAACGAAGAGGCGGACGGAGGATGTTGGATTGCGACTATGCAAAGGTAAGGTATGTATGTTGGTAATACCTCCCAGGGCAGCTAGGGGTGTATCTACCCCGCCAAATCAGCCGCCGATCAGTGTGGGCAAAACAAACAGGCGACAGGACTCAATAAAACTACCTACCTAAGTAGACTAGTCGCCCAGCTGTCTAAGGAAAAGAATAAAGCTTTTGGAGAAGAGGGGCCTTGGGGTACATGTCACAAATATGTTGGGAAAGAGAGGGGATACAGGCATACAAACACGTTGCGTCGCCAGCTTGAAGCTTAGAAATGATATCATGCAAGGACCAGAAAGGTAGGTACCTTCTCTCACTTTCATGTATACTGTACCGTGCTGTGCAGAGCAGGAGGTACTTACCTCTTAGACAGCTAAGTACCGTTACGTAATTAGGTACCTCATAAGTCGCCCATTACCTAAACTACTACAACGGGAGCTATACCGCTTTTGCTCTAATAAGAGGTAGGGACTTGACCACAATGAATATTAAAATTATTGTATAATTGATGCTGTATGATTTTATTGTAGATTTGAATACCAATTATAAAATCGAAAATATAGCCTGCCTTTTAAGGTTGTATTATTTTCGCTCTTGACACAGCACTTCATCAAGGTGTGTAGTGAATATGACACCCCCCAAAGCTATAGTACTCTAGGCAATATTATTGATGATAAATATCCAAGCACAAAATACTCTTCTAGATTCACAATAGAGTATATGTATTAATGACATACAAAGGTATAAGTTCATTAGACGGCTTCTTGGCTCCTGTGTTTTGTAAACGAGCAACTAAGTTGCTATCACTACCAACCATTTAGTAAGTTGAAGGAAGCAAGAAAGGTTGTAGTTTAATTCGTAGTAATATGGTTTTATGTGTGGTTAAAGCGATCATTAGTGCGAGTATTAATGGTTACAATCAATCTTTCTACAGCTACGGTTGACTACTGTATGACTATATTAACAGCTTGCGTCACCCGCTTACCGCTGTCAACCGGAGGGACGTTGGGAAACCGGGGGAGTGGTGTTGCCGTTACGATGCCGGCGTTAGCTAGGGCCGCAACGTGCGGCTAGGGAAGTATTGACTGCGCTATGTTGAGGAATAGACGCTGAAGGGTGGATGTTCGCAAGAGTAGAAGGGAGAAGCAAGACAGAGTAGGTTGATCAACAATCATACCTACGGACCACAGAATAAACGTCTCGTGTCCGAATAATATAGAATGTTCGGTCTACACGATAATAGAATAAGCGAATATCCACGCAAGTGCTGGCCGAGACATTTTTAACAGAGCCCTCAATTCATTTCGATAGGTCATTTTCACTTTTCCTATCCCTTTTGACATCTGCAAGGAGTAAGTAGTGAGTAGGTAGGCTGTATACTGTGCCCAGAAGATAGACTTTATAGAAGTATGTAGCATACGTTGGAAAATCTTACTGTGCTAAATATTTATTACCAACTTTAAGACAAGTTGTGGCCGCAGCCCTACGAGTTCCACGACTGTTTCTCTCTAAAAGCAAACTTCCTAGCCCCATCTACCTAGTCAACTCCATGCACCCGCGTTTCCAAGGATTCGGGCGTTAATTTATAGAATGCTAAATCTAATAATACTCCTCGCAGTCTTGTCCGTAGGCGGCTACGGACAAGTCTCTGCTAATAAACTTGTATCGAGCGTTGTTCGGCTTGGGGATGTAGCGTATTATATGCACCCAACCCAGCTGTCGGTAAGACGATACCGCTCGTTTACGGAGAGTAGTCCGCTAACGTTCTAACAAGCGTCAAATCGACTTGTCTGGCCTCGATAATGGGCTAAGAGCCGAACCGTGCACTATACTCACAGTTAAGGGCGATTTCCTAACGCTAGAGGATCTTCGTACTACGGTATATGAATTCAACATCAGAGATGACGTCTGGTCATCGGACTTCATTCAATGCATGATTGTACAAATGATTGGGAGAGATGGTGCCCTTACACATGATGAGACAAATGCTCTTCGTGCTTTAGGTGCTCGCTCCATAAACATCTTCCACAACAATGCGGATGGAGGCGAGCTGCCTCAAGGCCCCTATTTCTTGCATCACGGCCAGATCTACCAGGCATATCGGTTGTATCCTGATACGTCGGGTGCCTTCATCGTTTCCACAGTTCCAGCTAACGGCGATGGGTACGTGCTACCTCCACCAAATCTTCCCCTCAGCCAACTAACAGTCATCATAACCTAAAGCTTTCGTTCTCTTGATGTTTCTGCCTATGGAGAACTATACCCATCTACACTTTCTGTCGCCGTGCCTTCACGCCTCTATCACACGAAAACAAAAGAGAAACCGTACGCGGGTTTACGCATAGCCATAAAAGACATCATCGATTTGAAGGGCCTCAAGACTGGAGCGTCTTCTAGGGCATATACTGAACTCTATCCCGTCAGAGAGGCAAATTCTGGTACCGTACAGCGCCTCATTGAATTGGGATTTGTAGTCGTGGGAAAACTTAAAACCACACAGTTCGCAGATTCCGAATGGCCAACTTGTGACTGGATCGATTACCATGGCCCATTCAATCCGCGAGGAGATGGCTATCTCACGCCTAGTGGAAGTAGTGCCGGTAGTGCCTCGGCTGTTGCGTCCTACACATGGCTTGATTTCTCTCTCGGGACGGACAGTAGGTATTCGGAGTATCCCACCAACTTTATCACTACTGACTTCATACATAGCACTAGGGAGTATTAGAGCGCCAGCCGCGGCCCAAGCGATCTTTGGCATGCGGCCGACGCTTGGGGCGACAAGCACCACGGGAATGGTTCCTTATAGCTCGTGAGACATGCTAAGGTATATCCTTGTTGATCGATACTGACGCGTTGAGAATCCAGGAGTTGGGATACTATCGGAGGATTTGCCCGCACGGCAGCAGACTATAAAATTTTAGCTCAAGCCCTCTATGGGTCTTCGGACACGGATGACAAAATTTACAAGGTATGCGTTGGCCTCTCGGTTTTTGTGCTGACCGCTAATTCCCTTGTGTGGGATAGAAACCTACCAAGTTGATCTACCCGACCGACTACTGGCGAGTTGACGATGAAGCAAGCCAGCAAGTCTTCGAGACCTTTATCACCCTTGTTGAAGACTTCTTAGGTGTTAAGCGCACGGAGATTAGCGTAGCAGGCACGTGGAAGGAGACTCGACCTGAAGGCACGGATGAATCGATGGGCAAATACTTCGATTACGTCTTCGACTGGTCCGCAAACCGAGACCAGTGGACGGGACTCCTCAAACCCTTCATTAAAGACTACACACAGAAAATGGGCAAAGCCCCCGTTCTCAACCCTCAACTTCGGTTCAAAGCGTAAGTTACGTGAGAATACAGATGGTGATAACACATCTAACCATTGAGCAGGGGGTATACGCAGACTGTCACAGCGGACCAGAAAGCCGAAGGAGACAGACTTCTCAAAATATATCACGACTGGTTCTATGAACATATTATGCCTCCTACCGATGATGGCTATTCGAGCAGCATTATGATCTTACCCTGGACGAATGGTGAACCGAACTATAGAGATACGTATAAAGAGGGGCCACAGGCGTTCACAGGGCAGGGGTTCTTTTTCTATAACGTAGGGCCTTATGCCCAATGTCCAGAATTGATCTTTCCAGGTAAGATTATATCTAATTTCTATTTTTCTCATTCACTTTCTCAAAACACAATGTCGGTCTCTAGCTTCGTGAGATGAGTGGTGAGAAGGCTTTACATGCGTCTGGGCTACGTCTGTTCTGATGAATATGATTGGCAGCCAGCTAATTGTACCTCAATAGTTGGTACGACTCCGTACAAATCAAAGTTCACAGGGGAGGTGGAGCAACTCCCTGCCGCTGTTGGCCTCATAGCCGCCAAAGGCAGCGATATCATGCTCGCTGATTTGGTTAGCGAGATCTTTGAGCACATGGAGTCCAGGACTAGCACGCAGGCATTAGAGCAAGTTCCTCTTGAAGGCGAACTGTGAAAAGCGGGAGGATCGAATAGCCCATAAGGCACTGAATATTACTCTTCCACTGGGGATGATGTCTATTTCAGTATGGCTGGAATATCTAGGGGAATCCTCGGCACTATGCCATCCCCGATAGATAGAAGTGAGGAATACTGTGGAGGCAATGCGAGACTAAGGCGCCGGCTGATATGATAGGGGACTCCATTACATGGCTCATACTCAAAATCTGGCTAGAGAACTATATAAACGGTTACCTACGTCACCTATGTACTAGCAGGGAGAACTTTTCCCGAGAAACGCCAGCACGCTAACCCTCATTTGTCGTACCCTGTGAAATGCTAAATAATTAGGGAACTGAAGCCTGAAAGTCTGAGATTCAACTTGGACCGACTTTTCTGCAATAACGCCTTTAGTGCTGCTTCTGGTGTGCTCGCAGCTTCATGTATCGGTGTTATGAGGAATTACTCAGATCTGACTTATATCACACTCATTGCTTCCACGGAAGACAGATGGAGTCATCCACGGGAAGCGCGTGGGGGAAGTCTACCTAACATCACATAACGTCGAGGTGTTTTGTAGACAGCTACCTGTTCACCGACCTGACTTACCTCGAACTTTACTTACGTTAGCTAACAAGACCCGTAAACAACCCACGGAGCGCTATCCCGATGCGACGTAAAAGGGAAAACTACCCGCGGGCTAGGGAAAACCCTAGTCCCTACCCGCTGCCGACCCGCAAACGCAGCGCGGGAGGGATAGGTAGGTTAGGTATGTTTGTTGACTACGGTAGATAGACCCCACGAGACCAAGAAGATTGATGATAGCCTTATGCTTGCTATATACCAGAGCCCAATATTTATGCACACGTCGGTTTGCACGGAACACTTTTCACATATAGTTAGTGTTTTGTGGTGATGGTGCGATTATACAGCGCGATGGCTGAAGATCATCGCATGCGAAGACGCGCTTGGCTTATCAATGCGGCAGAGATTATCGTGGTGCTTAGTGTTGGAGATAACAGAAATTACTACTGTTTTTGCACGAAAGAGGAAGTTCCCCATCTGTGTCACCCAGTAGACAATCTACAATCTGCAGTGCAACTCAAGATGCCAATGTCGGTAGTTGGCCCGTGCTGTGTGGCTCGTGGCCCGTGTCGGTTGGTGAACGAAGTCTGGAATACCGGATTGGGAACCGTGGAACCTCTATCTAAACCTTCCTTGAACTTACTTACATGCGTCGTTCATGATTCCCCAAGGATATAAGCGATGGCGAAGGACTATCACCCACCACCATCATCATCTACGCGCACGTCTCGATGAGTCATTGCAAGCTAAAGGAAACATGGGAGGCAAATTAGGTATCGTACTCGGCATAACAGGATCCAAGCCGGAATCTACAACCGGCCAATCACCACCGCTCCCGAGGGCGATAGCAGCGTGCCATCTCCTTCTCCTACGTGAAAGCGCTGACCGCATCACAACATGGAAATGTCGTACGAAAATCGCACTTTCGTAGCGAAATCACGACGCGACTACTAGTCCGTAGAGTCTTGTAGCAGCAGGATGTAGAGCTTACGTGCTAATGCGTCCGCCACGGTCTCATAGATGGATCAAATTGGTCGCCGACGTGGTGTTTTCGACAGCTGTGGGGTAACATAGAGGGATGAGGGAAGCTGACAGACTTGTGATCGTCGAGGCGAGATCATGATAGATAATAACCTAACCACTAGGAACATGGCATCGACACGGCATCATAAGGCAGCGCCTAGAGCAGGATGAGATATCTCGTACGTGAGGGTTGTGCGCGCACAAGGACATCGGATGATTTCTGAATACGGCTGGTGGCGTTGACACGGCCAACAGTCAGGTTGACTTCGAAAATGGTCGTCGGCCAATGAAACCTACATACGTCACGAAGAATTGGCCGGCTAGAGAACTGGACGTTGCATTCGGGCGATGGTGAGAATCTCTTTGCTAGATTGGGACCGAAGGCGAGGACATCTAGTTTCATTGCACTCTTCTCTCTCTTACTAGCTGTCGGAGCTGCCGCGGAGGGGGGTATGAAGTGCAGGTCGATAGGTAGGTAACCCGAGCGAACCGTTCGACACATGAACTTGGAGAGTCTTGTATGTTTCGCGTGCAGCTGAGCAAACCTTAAATCTTCGTGGTATCCTGCAGTCTCTTCGAGGCGGGGCTCTCCATCGGGATAGTGATCACCGCTTAGATCGCATTGATGAAGGAAATATGATGCTGAATCGGGTAAGTTGGGGGCGTGGTTCGCCTATTTACCCGCTTTCATCGTGACACGGGTTACATTGAGTTTAAATATTTAATATAAAGTCGCCTCAATAATACCAGGTAGGCGGATCCGTTTCGAATACCGGTACCAAACAGCCTTATAGGATCATAGCTACCTAATCTACAGGAGGCCCACAGGAGATTCAAAGGATTCAGCTAGATCCAGGCAGGATCAGCTTGCCTTCGTTTGGTAGTGTAGTAATGGCGTACAGGAGTCAACAACAACAGACTTATACTTCGAGGAATCCTAACCTAACAAGGGACGAAAAATAATAATAATAAAGAAAATGAAGATCAAATAAGTAAACTGAATAAACAGAATAGAAGTAGCCGTCGCTTGAGGTTGACACCATAATTAACTAGGGTACTCGATTGTGCGTAGTAAAGTCGGGGTAGACAGGGTAGGTTGAAGGAGGGGAGCCGATATCTGCATAATTACTACCTGGGTCAAACCTCCGCTACCAGCCCTCTTTCCTCCTTATCAATGGCGCTGTCGAGCTGTTCCAGGTATCCCCGGAAGCAACCCAAAATCCCTCTAATCATGAAGACTTGTTCGAGCTCTAGATAAGCCTATCCCACTCCCCAAGACATGTAAAGCCGTCCGTCACTACCACCCTCTCATAGTAGAGATCCATTGGTCAACCCACACTATTATACATATGGGTGCCGAATGTTAAGGTGGTATGGAGTGCCTCGAGGTTTCTTGGGAAAATGTCTATATCTAGTAAATGAGCCCTCTGCCATCTTATTATGCTTCCCGTCAAAGCAATGTGTGGAGTCTTCTTATTACACAACGAGACGTTTAGCTAATCAGTTGTTACAAGATAAAATGGCCGTCGCTAACAGCGACCCTGTTCAACAGAGCACCCAACCTCACGCTTCACTTAGCGAAGAGGTGATAGCTATCGTGACTGTCTTCCAGGTTTTTTCTACCACGGCTTTGGCGCTTCGACTATGGACGAGATTGAGGATTCAGCACCTTCGTCCTGGTCCTGATGACTGGGTGATTCTAACTGCTTGGTTCCTTGACCTGGCTCTTGGCACAGTGATTGGTTTCCGTACGTACCCCCTCATGATATTGATTATGAGAATTAGACTGACTTTGGATTTGATAGAGACACGATATGGCCTCGGCAAGCATGTCGCCGACATACCCCCAGACACAGACTTCATCACCTCCAACATCTTATTCTACGCTCACCAGCCTCTCTACTATATCAGCGTATCTTTGACGAAAGTTTCGATCATCTTATTCTATTTTCGGGTCTTCCCACAGCAAGGATATCGGACTTTCCTCTGGGTGATGATGGTCATCGTTATCCTGACGGGCGTGGCCACTGCCATTGCAGGCTTCTTCCAATGCAGCCCAGTCGCGAGGGCGTGGGACGCGAGCATCCCTGGGACTTGCTTCAACCAGCCCGCTCTGTTCTTCTCTAACGCTGGCTTAAACATTGTCGAGGATTTGATACTCTACGTTCTCCCAGTCAAGATCCTCTGGAGCATGAATCTAGCCCTGAAACAGCGCATCGCCTTAGTTGGTGTCTTCGTTATTGGCGGCGTTACCATAATCGCAGGAATCGGTAAGTTGTGCTTGTGATAGTACCCTCCATGTTCCGTCTATCCTCAAGAGCAACAGTCTCTTTCTTGGACTCGGGCCTAGGCTCAGCCTAAGGCGCCTACATGTCTCGAATTTGACTAGGGCTTCACTCTCTATAAAGCAAAAACTGATTCAGGATCTCGTAGTACGCATTCCTAGCCTCCAAGAGGCAATCGTCTCTAGCGATGCAACCTGTAAGCCTAGAAGTCGCCAGCCCTGTAACATCCAACAGAAGCACTAAATAGAGGCTTAATAGGGGACCATGTTGGCTCATCCATTTGGTCATCGATCGAGTGTAACGTTGGCATCATGTGTGCTTGCATAGTACACCTGAAGCCTTTAATCTCCTCCATTGCGCCCGGGTTCCTCGGTCCTTCAAAATCGTCGAGGAGGTCCGGGATGGTGAAGCTGAGCGACAAGAACAGCGAGGACCCCGGACACAGCCCCCTTCAGACATTTGGCCAGCGCCAAGGAATCAGGCCAATTGGCGTTCTGACTGAGATAGACCTAGAGGAGAACGCTCTGAGAGAGCAGCCCGGCTTGGTCCCTGCTGGGTATATGGGCGATGCTAAGGTCACCGCGTCGCATTCCGAGCACTTTGCTTCCGAGAAAATATTTGATCACCCGCCGAATGCGATCTACGCAACTCGGCAATACGCCGTTTCCTATGTAAGTGAACCGACGCTTGAGTCGCCTCTCAACAAGCCCAAAGAAATATAGTTATTACACACGGAAACTTGTGTACAGATAGGCTGTATCCCCCTAGACCCCTGAAAGAGGCCTNGGGGGGACTCACTACATTCAACCCCTTACGCGTTAAACATCTTACTGTATGAGTAAGCGATTACTAACTTGTTTTTAGGGTCAAACTGATTCTTCCTAAGTTTCGATACTGGACTCTAAGTTCAATAGCGCCTTGCGTGGCCTTAGAGAGAAGGGTATGGGAATAGCGAGGGCGCAACACAATGCTTGTCTCTTATGTTATTATATGTAGTTAGGTAATGTCTAGTCCTGCTAGGTGGCGATGTCAATCTGGTATTGAAAAAAAAAAAAAACCCTCACAACAGAATCCATGCACTGAACTGCTTCAATAATTGTTGAAAAGAAAATTCAACTCACCTACTAACAACTCCTATGCTAAAGGGTAGAAAAAAAAGCAACGAATATTGTGTATTGAAGTCACTATCCATTTTACTCTGTTATTCCTGCCCCCTTTTTAGATCGACTGTTCGTATAAGTCGCCGCTCCAAACCCTACGGTCAATATAGACATTGCTAACATATGACTACGCATTTACGAGCCCCATCTGGGGCAGGCTTACTTTTAGCAAGTATATCCTTTCAAAAGATGCGATGCTACTAATTATTTGAGCGGGCGTGGTGGTTCTACATACTGCCTTTGTTGTCGCATTGAATCCGTTGCATTTCACACCGCAACCTGGGAATATCCATGATTTGAGGCGAGAATAATGTGGATTCCTCTATTACACCCTGATTTGGCTTCCTTTAGAATGATCTACTATCCTCTTGATTTTAATGTCGTCTCTATGAAATTGCCAACTACTACGACCACCATCCCCCTTATCGTCTTGACCCTCTTGCCTCACAATTGAGTTATACCTTTCACAACAGTCATCAATCCACCACCTCATCCAAACATATCTCTCAAATCAGCGACACCTTTTCTTGTTTCTCCCACGCGGGAAGATGTCATCCATCTAGATATTCTCGCTGGAAAACCGCCGGACCAGGCCCCTCCGCCCACGAAAGCGCTGAAGTCGTAAGGATTGCCTTGGCTAGTGATAGTGTACCCGGGTTTCAAGGGGACCACCAGACGCTGTCTCGAGGACTTTTCAGCTCCGAATCATTCTCGTTCGCGTGAATCGTTCATAATATGATATCAATTGCGCCCTGGTATGTGTATACGATTATAAAGCTAGAGACGCAAGCCGCCTAATGCTGTAGGTAACTGGCTAACGAAACGTTAGCTAGTAGGTGGCAATGCTTCACAAAGGCGGGGACATCAGATTATAGAGTGCCTAGAGGGCCGCTGGCAGGCCCTTAAAAGATAATCTATTGAAAGGTACTATTATATACATGAGCGAGGAGAGAGAGTGAGACGCGTCCTCCACGACCTATTGCGGAGAATGGGAAGCCAACAATATTGAGCTCTTACCTCTACACTTGGACCTGGTTACTACTCTGGTAGCATAGGCGCGACCTACCTAAGCCCTGATGTAAGTATTCCGTCATCCTAGATAGGGCAATCCATCACTCCCTAAGCCCTAAGTGTGGCCGGTGAGATGTAGAGATGAAGAGAGCGGGAATCTCGAGTGGGAAAGCTTCTCTTACAAATTTTATGTGTTTGTAGTTTTGATAGAAAGTTTGCCATGCCTCAGGCAGCTAAGCTGGGGGTTAGTAAACGTAGGAGTGCTAGGATGTGTTAGGGTGTACACAACTGCTTAGGTACCCATATCTGCATGAAGGTTCTCATTATATCTCACAGAGCACGGTTTGAACTGTTTGTACATGTTTCCCTCTGAATTATTCACTGGAATCTGTGTAGGTATTTCTTTTTTGTCACTTGACTTGTGGTGAGCTAACCTGGAAACTGGAAGACCGAGGTACCTAAGGTACCGGGGTACATACCTAAGAAACCGTTACTGGAGCCGGACGCACCTTCTATGTGCAACACCTGGACAGAGACCTGGAGTTCAGGACAGAGTATGTATGTACCTACTTATCTACTTAGTATAGGTTACCTATTGCAAAGCTAGAGCCTTCCCCGCATTACGTTAGGTTTATACCTACACAGCAAAGATAGGTACTTATCTGTATTGGTTACCTATTACCAAGGAGACCTACAAGACATACCTAGCCTGGTCCACTTAGGTACCTGCTTGGCTACGGGGTGGGTACCTGCGGCGTAGCTGGACGGCGCAACTTGCAAGGGTCCATCCACGCTTCGACGGCAAACTTCCCGGTGTGCAACGAAGCAGTCTTTTGCGACGGCATCTTTTGACTCCTGCGCATCATCCCACAACCATCTGCGCAGAACAGAAATTGTCTTGCAGCTACACGTTCTCCTCGTCCACCACACCATCCCCCTCCTCTCCCTCTCTCTCTCTCTTACTTCTTCGTTCCTTTCCCCCCTCTGCCTGTCTCTGTACTCGAGCTCTGTCCCACGCACCATCTCATCCTCCATGGTCTCTCTACCTTGAGACCATATAATCGATTGCGCTCGAGGTGGAAACAGCCTTTTCTTCTTCTTCTCCATCTATTCATGCCTCATTTGGCATTGTAACCGGCACTGGTTGGCACGCATAATTTTCTTCTTTTCTTCCTGACGATTTGCACGATATAACGAGACGACACGATACGAATTGACGCGGCCGCCACCCGAGGCTATCCCCTGACCGAGACGGAACGAAACTAGCAAGACAGACTCAATACCTAGACTAGATTACATACCGGCAACGGTCTTTCCATCCCCACCACTCCGTCTCCCAAGTTTGTCTATTCTTGCGACAACGGATTGTGTCCCCTTTACGCCCTCACTATTTCCCACCATCTCCCCTGCAGTTCTGTTCCGTCGGGTTTCCCCTGCCAAGTTTGATCGCAATCTTGATTCGACCTCACCATGACTGCTGCTATTTCCGATGCCCCAAGGCAATACGTGCCGTTGACCTGCCATGGCCATTCTCGCCCCGTCCCACACATCAGCTTCTCTCCGCTTGAGAAAGACGACTCTTATTATTTGATCTCGGCTTGCAAGGGTAGGTTTCGCCGCTTTCCCACCCCTGGCACATGGTATGGGCGTTCTTACTGACTGAAACATGTTCAGATGGCAATCCCATGCTTCGCGATGGCCAGACTGGCGATTGGATAGGAACCTTTATAGGCCACAAGGGTGCTGTGTGGCAGGCGAGACTCAGCCCTGATGCTAGCACCGCCGCTACTGCCTCGGCTGATTTTACTGCGTAAGCATGTCTTCATTGATGCGCATAGATATTTGGCGGACGTCTGACTATTACCGACAGGAAGATCTGGGACACGCACACCGGTGAATTGCTTTGCACCCTTCAACATGACCACATCGTCCGCGCGATTTCGTATCCTCCGGACAGCTCCGACCTTGTGGCGACTGGTGGAATGGAGAAGAAGCTTCGCATCTTTGATTTGACGAACGTGAAGCCAGCCGAAGCCGGTGAAGCTGCGGCCCAGACGATCCCAGCCTCAGCGGGCTTCGAGATCGGTCAAGGTGTTCATGCTGCCTCCATCAAGTTTATTGTTTGGACTAGGGATCCCAATATTCTGATTACAGCCTCTGATAACACTTTGCGATGGTTTGATCTTCGAACCCGCAAAGTTGTTAAGCAGGAAGAGTTGGATGGAGAGATCGGTTCTTGCGAGCTCTGTGGCCTCGCCCCTGAGTTGATGTCAAGATCGGATCTAGGCGAAGGTTTACCGCTGTTGGCCGTTGCTGCCGGAAAGTGTGTATACTTCTGGGGAGGCATGGACGCTACAAACGAACTGAAGCGCCTCAAGTTAGACTATCAGGTCGCCAGCGTAGCTGTAGATCCCAAGGGCAGAAAAATTGTTGTTGGCGAAGACAAGCCCGCAACATGGGCTAGAGTTTACCGATGGGACGATGGGGGTGAGATCGGTGGGTCCATATCGATTGAATACATTGTTGTTTCAGATGCTAACAATGAATAGATGTTCATAAAGGTCACCATGGACCCGTCTGGTCTGTCGCATTCTCGCCAGATGGCAAGCTTTATGCAACGGGATCGGAAGACGGAACCATCAAAATGTGGAAGAACTGTGAGGGCTTTTACGGGCTCTGGCGTGGTGGTGCGGGTGGAAACGGAGCCGAACGAAATGCCGATTAGAATGGTACCTCGTCTCATGTTCCTATTTCCGCCTTGGGCCTCCCAAGTAGTGAGATTGCCGATAGCTCGTCATCCAGCGACTCGCCTTGGGACGTCGTGCCCATTTTTCCCAACGTCAAGACAGACTAATATTCATGGCACAATACATCCCGATCATGGATCAGAAAGGAAGACTTCTGAAAAAGCTTGCAGTCTGGCAGTGAGTCGATCACGCGTCGTCTCTGGCCCAGCTTTTACCTCATTCTATTTTCATCTTGATGTAAAGTTTATAGGCTGATCAGGCTCTAAAGATAGCGGATTCGCTGGGTGCAGCCCTCTCGAGCTGAGAGGTCCTTGAGAGGTTATTGGAGGTATTACACCAACCGCATATAGAGCTTGTGGGATGGCGCGTGGTGGCGGCATGAACAAACAAATGAGATAGTTACGTAGGTGTTCAATCCATCAGCATACCTAACACCTAAGCTACCACCAGGTAGCAGCTTTGGTTTCCGTCAAGCTTTAGATTGCCGTCTCAACACCAATTAAGAAGATGAGGCGTCATAGATCTTGGTACTTGGGAGTTTTTGATATGCCATCGAGTAAGCCAATGGCTGGATTTCGTCTGGTTTCCATCCGTAGACTAACTACTCTCGTTGTGCTTGTAGATTACATTCGACATTGCTATGGCTTATTTATAACCTCAAATCATAACCCGTACGATAGGGAACTAGTTGCTACCTACGCAGTGAGAAACTAAGTCTGTACCTGATTTGCCTCAACTCATTCACTGCTGGCTAACTAAACACATACGTAGCTAGGCAGGTACTTGCAAACGCGAACGCTTGGAAGCGCGTCTGGACAAGTAAGGTACTCAAGTACTTTGGGTAGTTATCGAATGCCTACCTACACACGTCTCAAGCTATACTAAGTGCTGGATGGTTGCCCAGTACCTATTAAAAAGGCACTTGCCTGCTTCCCCGCTTCCTGCCTCGTCTTCATCGCGTCTGTCAACTTGACTATCATCACATCGTAGCTCGAATTCAGTATCGAGAAAAGGCTGCCCTGACTCCAAATTCTACTACAATCTTTCCTCGTCTGCTGTCTTGACTGGTGTGCATCATAGCCTTGACTACGGGTTTGCTGCGGTAAGTATCTTAGTTTAGTGCTTTCCTGTCCTATTTTCTGATGTTCCTACAGATATCACAAAACTATCGTCACTGCTGTTGCCGACACAGCCACCTCACCCTTCTATACTCCTAAGAAATACATAAGGCCTCGAAACTATTGCTCTTAAACGCCGATATAACCAGTAGGTCACTATAGGATACACGAGGATAGCTAATGTCATAATTGCCTCGGGGATGCCCTACTTTTTTACCTTTGATGAACGCTCTATCTTCATTCTCATCTGTCCTAACCACTTAGCTACTCTTTTCTCTCTATGTCCACTAACTCATAATGATTTTCATAGGGTCTTCGTGCTTTATTGCTGTGAATTGTCAACTAT
>JAPUUL010000458.1:0-18316 GCA_029590625.1 Lasiodiplodia mahajangana
CCAACCCCACGATAGCAAGGACCCAAATAGCACTTTTTAATCAAGTTTTTAGATGCGATATTTTTGGAAGGTACACGGTTTTGGGCATGTTAGATATCATAAAAGAGCGAGCGAGCAAGCGAGCGGACCCAATGGCCTATTAGGGCCAACCCCTTTTGGATTGCATTATAGTACAGTATATGGGCTTGGACATGTTATTTACAGATTGGGTTGGGAGGGGGACCGCCGAGTCCCCTCGACGAGGATCCATTATGAGGATGGTTGGCGCGCCCTCTCATTTTTTGTGCCATCACTACCGGCGTTATCATGTTTATTCGAATATACTGGTCGGAAGGCGTCTACGTTTGACCAAGAGGGGCATACCTCGCTCTATGAACAATCGATTTTTTTGGACATTATCGGTTTTGAGTGAAAAGGATTGTTGGTTGGCTTCAGATTGGAAGAACTAACTTAGAGTTGCATCCTACGGTTAAGAGCCCATTAGTACCAGACATGGTTAGGCTAGAATCAATGAAGAGGAATGACGATGACTTTTATCCTGGTACACTTGTTCATCTTAAGTGGCACTTGTAGTTAACTA
Organism: Lasiodiplodia mahajangana; assembly: GCA_029590625.1. Taxonomy (NCBI): domain Eukaryota; kingdom Fungi; phylum Ascomycota; class Dothideomycetes; order Botryosphaeriales; family Botryosphaeriaceae; genus Lasiodiplodia; species Lasiodiplodia mahajangana. Next base: position 581 of record JAPUUL010000458.1, read on the forward strand.
CTCCGGTGTTTTGGCTCTTAGGATACCCGCCGCCAACCTAAGTAAACACGGAGCCGATACGCCTAGCCCTAGACGCTATTGCAAACTAAGGAGAGAAATACCTAGTCAGTCTTCAGCCGTCTCCTGCCTTCCTGGCCAGTTCGAGCCGTTCCGGAGTTGAGACGAAGACGCCCTTCACGTCAATTCGCCACTGTCATATACGGCAGTGTCTTCTAGAACCCCTACCAGCCTAGTGATCCCTAAGATTCACTTCGTGTCGCGCACGTACCAAATCTAGTGAAAAGAAAGGTGACATAGGAAGGACACACGGCAAGAGAATCGTTACCATGCTTATAGTTAAGCTTTGATGTGTAGTAGCCAGGGCTGAAGACGTTAGTCATCACATCGAGATCAAGACCAAGCTTTTCCTCCCATATTGTGGGTCTACAATGACTTGCCTGCCGGTGTGCCTGGATTACGGGGTGATGTGTCGCGTGGGTGTGGATAAGGAGAAGAGGGAGGGGCGGTCTAGATGCTGGTCATCATTCGCGTGTCTCTCTCCCTTAAAGACTAGCCCCAGGGACGCGCCTCCGACTTGATGTATCACCTCGGCGAAGCGGTTGGCTAATTCGCGTGGGAGTCTGATCACAATTTATAGATGTTTGTTTGTTTGTCTGGTGTGGTTGGTAAGCAAGGGATGTGGCTTTTTGTATAGTGTTACTGTGACGACCCCTATAGTGATATCGGTTTGTTGTGTACTTACAGACGTTTCATCTCTGTGATATAGTGCCGTCCGCCGATCAATATTTGTAGAAACTTAATATTCATCTGAGATGTGAATAGCGGAAAGATCGAGAAGTATGTAGGATCAATCGTCACATTCTGATTCACATGTGAATCAGACTATAGTTTCTCGCCTAATACCAATTAGAATCTGCGCGTAGCTAGCTTAGTAGTGGCTACTTTCACCTGCCCGTTGTGTGTCCAGACCTGGCCATCAGGGTCTAAAAAACGATTCCTGAAACTACAAGAGTCTAGAGCACCGCCAGAAAAGCCTTAAGAGAGCCATGTACTCGCTCCTCTAAAGATCTAAGCTAGCATGAGTCCTTGATCTAGAACTATTCGTGTAATTAGGTAGCCTCTTGTTGTGAGGCACATAATAGATACAGCTAACTCGCGAACAGTGAACTTCGTTTACTCAGCTCATCAGCTCCTTTGCTAACCCAAATTATCGGTCAAGAGCAATTAGCAAGCCTGTCCATACTATAACCCGCCACTCATATATAGACTTCAAGGTAGGTATCTCAGAGACATCGTTGGAAGTTTTGGGTCTCCCGCGAACCGGATTCAGTGGGTGCCGCTCTCACCGCATACGCCGGGAAGCGCGGGAATGCATCGAAGACAAAGCCCACCATGATGTATTATGATGTATTATGGCCTAGGAAACGCCTTACCAAACAGGATTAGATCAATCGTCAGCTACTTAGGGCTGAATTTTACGACCAGGATGCCCTCCCTAATCTCGTTAAAGTCATAACATCGTCTAACATAACGCCATCTTTCGGGTAGCAAATAATGCATAGAGGAGGCGTAGCAAACAGGAAGGATTTAAATTAAGCAATTAATTACTCCATGATTTTATTGCGCATTTAACTCGGCAACTACATAGGGACTAGAGCCACTAACGCTATTAGATACAGTACCCTACTGTAAGAGTTGAAGTTTGTGATCGATAGTTTGACGCCAGGAAATGCCGAAATCTCGTTGATAGGGGTTAGCGTAAATTATTAGAGAGTTACCGAGTTGTAACGGTAGTGGTGCATGGGCCTGTCCCCAACCTCTAGCTCGTTGCTGATCACTCCCAAGCTGACACTAGCTTTTGTCAATTATTGCTCAAGTTGTTCAACCCCTCCCTAGCTTAGACAAAGGAGATCTTACTGCTCGAAAATGTGAAACAGTCGACCAACGGGGAAGTGAGAATGCGGTATAGCCTTGAAGTGATGTGCTCCGAACTGGTGATTGAAACAAAATGCAACTGTTATCCAGAAAAGTTACTGGAAATTGTTTACACATATCGGAAAGGGTGAGAGGGATGTATTAAAAGTCCCAGAGAGAAATCTGCGACTTCTAGAAGGGCAGCCAAGCTTGACAGAAGCCTTCTAGACGTAGACCAGGTACTCGACTACGGAGACTCCAGGTCTATCCGTCCCGGTTCCGCGCTCTTAAAGAGTGGGTTTTGGTTCGTCTCATCCCATGTGTCTGTCGATCTTCAACCCGAAGCGGACAGCTTATTCGTTCCCCGGTGGCCCCAGCACATTCAAGCCTCAAATTAGTTGCCCATTCCTAGACCCTGTTCTTCAAGCGTATTAGGAAAAACAAAATAGTCGTATGAAATACAAGGAATCAGACTTTTCAACAAAGTGCCTCTGAACCCTGGTGTGATCAATGGAATAAATCTGGCGTTGCTGACTGCTTTTGTTTATCTCTCCATCTCGCTCACTCATTTTTACACCTCGACACTTCAGCAAAACGTCGAGTGACATACAGTATCACAAGGCTGGTCCAGCGTTCGTTATTATAATACACTACACTAATTCCGGAATGGCCTCTCGTCCTTCTTGGCTCGGGTTACTGGCTAACCCATACCAACTCTCGACCTTATTACTCGGACTCGCCACCTGCCTACTTACAGTGACGACGATTTCACCTTCATCGGTCGCATATCTGGTTCGCGCGGACTACACCAGTAATAATGGAGATGTAGCTTCGACAGCGTGGTTTGGGAATCTAGGTTATTGCACAGCCGACGCCAATGGCGATGCCTCGTAAGTAACTTTATGAAAAAGGCTTAGCCGACCGTTAAGCTGACTAGCTCTAGGAGTGACGACTACTCCACCATACAATGCTCCGGCGCCATGTTCGGCTACAACGTAGAAGAAATCCTACAGCAAGATGAAACCGCAATGGTTTCCTTCCCCGAGGCATCAACCATATCAATCATGTTGACAAGAGGCCCGATCGTATTAAACCCAATCGCCATCGCCCTCTGTCTCGTCGGCATGGCAGCCCAGCAGGCTATCCTACGCAGGCCTCAGGCGATGGCATTCGCCATCTCCATGGGGAGTAGCTTCCTAGCACTCGTCGTCTCTGGGATCGCCTTTATCTTTGAGCAATCTCTGCAATCATACATCGCGGCCGGCCGTCCCGCAACGGGCACTACCTTCACCACTACCAATGGACCGGTGGTTAATGCCATCTGGCTGGCCTTAGGTTTCCAGCTGTCTGCGTGCGTGGTGGGATTCTATACATGTATTGGTGGCAAATACGAGTGTGAGGGCGGCATCCGGCTGGAGGATGTGAACCTAAAGTCGCGCCTCAGTACACTCAATCATCAGCCGTACCTAGACGAGAAATGTGCTCTCTAGACTCAACAAATAATTAATTTTTTTAATGAAAGCAAACACACCAAGTCAATGCCTCGGTGATTATAGTGGATAACCTACCTATAAGGGAACAGAAGATATATGTAAGGGATACTTTGCTACTGTCAGCCGTCTGTCGGAACGTCTTTCAAAGTACCCTGTCGTTCGAATATAAGATGTATTACAAATAAAACTCGACCGATGGGGGTCTCGTGTCGCCCTTACGTGTGTTATTAAACCCCGCGCTTTAACATATTTATTCAGATTACTATATACTTACTACAACAAGTCGTGAGCCGGCCCTTATTTATTTCACTATAGGCCAGGTGGGCAAGGCGACATCGATGCAAAGCTCGACAACGATAACCCGTCACTCTAGTATTCACGATCCCTTTCAATAGTAATAACATTATCAATTTATTGATTCCGACCGAAGTAAATGGAACAATATCTTTGCCCGCTCAAAAATACAGTATATTATATCACCAACCTTGTTCCCAGTTGATTCTAGCATCTTACCCTAAAATCATGGCTGAACAAGGACATCGTTCGAGGGGTTATAGCGTAAATCGGATGCTATTGGAGTATCATATTGATGGTTTCTTTCCAAGTACGTGGTCGACTGCCTCCACAATGGTATGAGCAAGCTTATCGGGCATGCTGAGAAAGGGCGAATGGCTAGATTTAAGGCTAGCAGAGAAAGAGCCCGTTGGAAATTGGGAGAACATAGCCCGCTGAGCTTCGATAGAGAGCGCTCGATCATCCTCACAGAAGATGTAACCAAGCTCAAAGCTTCCATCTCGAGGATCGTAGGTGGATTTGTCTGCTACGGCTTGGAAAGGCGATGGCTTAAGACCAGCGACGGCGCGATTTGCGAGATCGGGCTCAACATCGGCATAGAAGATGTCTAGAGGCGTCATTGGTGTCATAAACCCATCCTACATATTGAGACGTTAGCGCAAATCTATTACGCGTACACCGGTGGCAAGACCGTACTTCAGAAACGTTCCACCAAGGAGGATGGTCTTCAACCTCCAAGAAGCTTTTCCCTACAGGCAGAACAACGGCCGCAAGAAACAGGATCATAGTTATGCCACCCTTCAGCCCGTGAGCAGCCCGCTGTTTAATCCCTAAGTCCTTGACGGCGTTTGAGGTGACGACGCCTCCATATGAATGAGCTACAATAACAATTTCCATTCCTTCGTCGATGACACGTATTAGGGCCGACCGCAGCTTGTCCGCGTCGCTGAACATCCCAACATTAGGACCATTGGCACCAACTGTAACTAGCGGCAACGCCACAGATGCGATACCACAATCAATGAGAATGCTGCGGACCTCGTCAAAAACTCGGTGGTCTTGCCACATGCCCGGCACAAAAAGGATCGGCATAATGATAGGAAATGACAAGTGATGAGGGAGGTGTAATGCCGCTTATCTCCGCTAGGGAATCAATGGTAATATAATGTATTGGTACGCGACGTGAGGTAAACAACAGGTCAGTAGTGACACGAGTTTTGGTGAGTAAATATATGACCAATAAATAAACACCAATTATTGTTTATGTCGTCGCCCTGTCGCGCATGAGGAGGTCAGCCAAACCAGTCAGATTCCCTTTTCACTTGCCTATGGTGCAATAGTATCTCTATCAAGCAGCCTTATTCATGAACCAAGTCAACCACAGCCTATACTACACACAGAAGTGTTTGTGTTACGACTCAACGCCTGCCTTTGAAACCCGCTACCTAACAAATTCAATGTCTATATTTATCAACATGTATCTAACCAAGTGCCCTCAATGCCAGTAGAAGTCTAAGTGAGAGTGATAACACAGCTTCGAATTTACTTGGAAATTTATTCATATCTGATAAACTGTTTGAGTTTGATCTTAGCAGCGTCTTTCCTCATATCCCTAGCCAATTTTGTACTCCACGCGGTCAAGCTCGTCTCCAGAGAATTGCTGGGCGTCACGGCCATTAACAACAAACACTCCGGCTCGAGACCATATCCCAGGAGACGTGCTCCTCAAAAGCATGAGCCAATAGCCTGCGGCCCAACCAACATAGATACACCGCCACGTGCGGCCCTCCTTTAGCTCGTCGGCAAGCTTAATATTGGATATGTCCCTCTCCGACAAGTAGAGGTCGGCGTCATACCCAGATACTTTCCATGACTCTCCTGTTCGCATCTCGGTTGGGATTCTCAATACTTTTGGTTCCGGATACCAGCCATAGGTAAACCAATTTGTTGGAATTGTACGGGCCTCCAAGCAAAGAAATAGGATTGCCGGTTTAGGTGGTGGATTCTGACGCCCAATCTGACACAGTTCTAATCTCGTACCAAATTGGTCCTCAAAGGCAAGATTTTGAAGGTCTGTATCGAAGAATAAACTCGAGTAGGGCGTAAAGCTCACCTCTCCAGACCAACCAGCCCACGTCCAAGATGGAAACTGAGGCCGGCGTTCAGCCTTGTTTGGGCCATTGTGGTACCAACAGAGGGAAAGATGGAGGTATTTGGATTGCGTATCCAGCTCTTCCATAGCGTACGACAACCCTAGTACTTCCTTCAAGCCCTTGGCCTCTTGTGATTTAAATCGGTTGATAATGCCCTGAAATGCATTCAAAACGTCCGTGTTATATGTCAGCTCTCGTCTAGAATAGTCTTCCACGCAGGCGCAATAGTGCGTCCATAATTGGTACACGGAAAGAGCTCTGGGGTCCATCTGCCCAAACAGCCGCTTACGGCCAAACATGCCCGCTCTAAACACGTCCTTGACTTGGGTCTTCTCTTCGACGTGTAGGCTATCAAGATCAGTATGCAAGTCCTCGCGGCAAGTCATTGCATTACACTCGAAGTAGGCCTGTCCCTTGGTAAACACTAGACGCCTACGGGCGAGAACTGCTTCTTGAAAGGTCCAACCTCGCGTAGACCAGTGAGACTGGCGTATTGCTTGCTGAGGGTCTACCACCCATGATAACTTGGCGTTCTCAAGTTTTATCATTATTTGTGTCGTGCGAGATGTACTGACACCAGCTAGACTATCATTTTGATCTATTCCACTCGCTGCGATGATCGTTAATTCTGCCCTCTCATAAATGATGTCCATCTGTTGAATTTGATCGTGCTTCGTGTTTGGATCGTTTTGATCGATGCAAAGTTTGTCAACCCAAAGATAGCCATAGCCCAGCGACAACGTGACCTTGATAGCATCTTCAACTACATGAGGTAGAACAGCAGGTAGTTCTCGAGAACGGCTTGAGTGCTGCGTGTTGAGGTCTGAGCTAGTGTCAGACTTGCCCCAAACGTAGCTGAGAGCAACGTATTGATCACCGACCGTCGCCAGTCTAATCGTTCGTGAATTGCAGTCAATGAGCTGCAGGCCGTTTACTGTGGCGGAGGTTGGAAGACGAGTTTGTGATGCTCCTGACAGTACTGAATCCAGCCACGGACCAGTGTAGGGTCGTAGTACTCAGGTACAATCCGAGGGCTGAATAGACTCAGAGCGTCGCGGGACCTAGAAAGCACTGCTATGCCGTTTTTAGCTCTGTCAATCAGTTCGTAGACGGGCTTGAAAGCCTCTCGCTGCCCTATCAATAATGCGTATGTCGGGGATTTGATGACATCGAGGTCGTCAACAAGCCTAGAAACCAAAGCAAAAGGCAACGCCCTTAGTTCATCAGGATTCTCATTGGCGTGATCCCGCTCCGGATTGGAGTTGGCTGGTTCTGTGCCAACACGGGATTGGCTCAATATGAAGCAGAGCTGACATTTTGCGTCGCGGGGTTCTAAAAAGCGTTTCTTGCTAATGTTGGTGAGGTGATGTCCATAGATGCCTTCTGACTTGGGAAACTCGGATTCAAAACACTCGGGATCACTGCTCCGCTCACTAGCGGTGCATAGTGTACTTCGGATATCCCCACACTCATCACAGTCATATTTCGATATCGATAGCATCTGGCGACTATGCTTGTGAGAGCATTAGTAGGCTTTCATGGGGACCTATATCTCCTGATATATTCCTGGTCAAAAGGGCAAGGTACTCGCTATGAAGAGAGTGAGAGGATGACTGATGATATGTTTAGTGGAGGTGGCGGTGCATTATCGATGACACAATGTGGACGGCTTGGGATCGGGCATATCAATACTGAATTATTCGCTTTCGTCCCATAATCATATTCCATCCACACACCAACTATAAAATCGAAAAATCTAAGGCGTCGACTCTGCCAAGGAAATCACCATTGGCTCCTTTCAGAAGCTCATCGACATCAACAAGGCCATTAGCGATATACTTCTCGCTCACGCCGGCGTTAACACGCCTCGAAAGCAAATCCCTAAGTTCCGCACGCATAGCTCCTAGTTCAGCTTTCGTCGTACCTCTAGCCTCTTGCTGCTTCTTCTTGCGGCCACCACCACGTCCACCCCAATTGCTCGCCTGTTCTAACTCATCGCTATCGTATTCCACACCGAGCTCCTCCGCTGCATTACGCATCCACTCATCATCCTTGCTACCCTTCTCCTTCGCTAGTCCTGCGTCTGCAATCTTCTTCGCCAATGTGACACGAGGCTTTAGACGACTAACTAGTTTCCGGTCCACATCTAATGTCTGTACGAAGAGGTGCTTTCTCGAGACTTTTCTCTCGTTATGCACTTTGGCGACGAGACGCCTCGTAGGAGTCACTTCCTCGGGAGCGCAGAGTAATATGCTGAGACCCGTTCTGGTTGCACGTGCCGTACGTCCTGATCTATGCACATACGCGGCTGCGTCGCGGGGCACGTGATAGTGTATAACGAGGTCGACATTAGGTATGTCGAGGCCACGAGCAGCAACATCTGTCGCAATCAAGACGGAGGACTGGCCGTCAGGCGTACTAGTGAAACGCTCGATGGCCCGTAATCGTGCCTTCTGTGCCATTTGTGAATGTAATGTGTGGGAGTTTAGGTTTAGATTCTGTAGCATCGGCGAAATGCGCCGAGCAGCGCTGATGGAATTGGTGAATACTAGTGTACGTATTTTTGGGTTTAAGAGTAGCAAAGCATAGAGATAGAGATCCTATCATAATTATTAGCATATATCCCCAATTATTGGGACTGGTTTGGGGGGATTGGCTACCTTTTCCATCGCGCCACATTCTACCAAGCCCTCTTTTAGCCCATGGGCCATCTGAGAGATAGGATTGACGTCGATGAACTTTGGTTTTTCTTCACGGAAATTCAATTTCTTAAGGAGATACTCCATCGAGTCTTCTTGGCTTAGGAGATTGAATTTCCCCTTCCCGGCTAGTTTTTGTTGGAGGCCTTTGTGGAATGTTGCTGAGAAGACAAGCGTCTGCCTGGGGGAGAGTTTGGTGTCTTCTTCACCTTCCTCTACTTCAACTCGATCGAGGGCGTTTAGTATTTCCTCGGCCTCTTTGAAATGGCCTTCGCTCAAAAGCCTGTCCGCCTCATCTATCACCAGGTAACTTACTCCCCTAAAAGAGCTCATGGTTTCAGCACTCGAGCTCAAAACTTCCCATAACCGACCAGGCGTGCCGATTACAATATCAGCCTTGGCCAATTGGCGTTGCTGCTTCTGTACAGAGAGTCCTCCAGTGATGGAGCATATGTATGGGGAGCTCGCAAGGCTATTACAAAGGTTCTTGATATGATCCGTAAGCTGATGGGCAAGTTCTCGGGTGGGCGAGAGGATTAGAGCTAGAGGGACCTTGGTGGTCGTCTCCGGACTATCATCTTCCGCTAACTCCAGCCATCTCTCGACTATAGGTATTCCAAAGGCCAAAGTCTTGCCAGAGCCTGTCGAAGCCTTCCCTATCACGTCGTGGCCAGCCAAAATATGCGGTATGGCTGCAGCCTGAATCTCTGTGGGCTCTGAGAACTTCAACTTGGCTAGTGAAGACAGGACACCAGCCGAAAGATCTAATTTTACCCATTTGGACAGATCAATGTCGTCTTGAGGTTCGTCCACGGCATCCAAACCCGCAAATACATTAGTCTCCAGCTCTTTATCTTCTTCCGTATTTGATTTCTTATTATGTTTCTTCTTTGGCTCCTTTTCAGGTTTTTGCGATACTGGTTTAGAGGCTGTTTCCGCGGTTTCGGGGTTGACCTCTTGAGACGGCGCACCAGTGCTAGGCTCGGCTACTGTAGTAGATGGTTCGTCGTCGAATCCTTCGAATTCTTCGCTTTCGGGCTCGCCGGCATCGTCGGCCTCTTTGGCCCCGTCGGTGTCACTATCGGTTGAAACAACTGCTCGCTGAATACCGCTCGTTAGCACAGCCAATGTTAATAAACGGAAGATGTTGTAAACATACAAATTCGACTATATTGTTGCTACCTCGTACAACTTCAACGCCGTCCACCTCCTCCAGTCCGTAGAATCCCTCGGCATCATTGAACATTTCCGGGAGCTTGGCTTTGCTCCATGGCAGCGAATCGATGCCGACGGATCGTCTATTCCTCTTCTTCTTCGATTTTTGTGGTACAGACGAGGTTTTCGTTCTCTTCGCCGAAAGTGAGGCGCCCCCAGTCGCCAGCTTCCTCTTCTTAACCCCGCTCATTCTATAAATGTTGCGCGGTCGATAATAGGCGATAATTTGTCGTTACCGTGTCGTCGCAACTCGATGATGAAGATCTTTAAAATAAATTTAAGGTCCATGCAAGCTATCGCCTATCGGAACGACCCCACCATTGGTGGATTGACGTAGGTACCCTGACAAGCTTAGGCTGGGCTGCGTAGGTACTGCTAGAAGTACCTATTCCACGCCTATTTGGGGCACTACAGCTTACATGTGTAAGTACCGTGTCCACTAGAACAATTTGATTCGCTCGTTGAAAAATCAGTTGAATCTCTGTTTCTTAATCAATCCCCTCTTCAACTGGCCTCACTTGCATGACGATATTCCCTTATTATTAGACATATCAATATTCCAAATGGGGAAATCGTCAAAGGACAAACGTGATGCCTATTACAGGCTCGCAAAAGAGCAAGGCTGGCGAGCCAGAAGTGCCTTTAAACTATTGCAGCTTGATGAAGGTTGTTCTCCCTCACCTAAAATCATTTATCAATTCAATGTATATATATCGTGTGTGAGACTAACAGCAAATCTAGAATTTGACCTTTTTGCCAATGTAACGCGAGTGGTTGATCTGTGTGCTGCGCCCGGCAGTTGGTCACAGGTACTTTCTAGGGTCTTGATCAAGGGTGAGAAGTTCGGCCGCACAGCATGGGAAGACCGGGAGGCCAAGTTCCGCCAGCAAATGCTTGGTGTGTTCGGCTCTGTGAAGCCTCCTGTCGTCTCGTCGGTGACTGAGATTATACCCGAGAATGAAGAGTTGAAACCGCGGGACAACGTTAAGATTGTGGCCATCGATCTACAGCCAATCAGTCCTCTACCTGGCATTATCACACTGAGAGCCGACATCACTCATCCAGCGACAGTGCCGTTGCTACTCAAGGCCCTAGACCCTGACTACGATGCAAAGACCATGTCACAACAGGCCGCCCACCCCGTCGACTTAGTGCTCAGCGACGGCGCCCCTGACGTCACCGGACTACACGATCTCGACATTTACGTGCAGTCACAGCTCTTGTTTGCTGCGTTGAACCTGGCGCTCTGCGTTCTCAAGCCCGGCGGGAAATTTGTCGCCAAAATATTTAGGGGCAAAAACGTTGATGTGTTGTACGCTCAGCTCAAGATATTCTTCGAGCAAGTCCATGTCGCCAAGCCTAGATCGTCACGCGCCAGCAGTGTTGAAGCCTTTATAGTGTGCCTGAACTTCCAGCCTCCGAAAGGATTCTCCGCAAGCCTCGAGGAGCCCCTGGGTGTCGGGTCCCGGCTAAACGAGATGACCAAGCAAAATCTGATGACCCTTCCTATCACCGCGCCTACAATAATGCAGAACAACGCCACAGGGGCGTGGGACAGCACTCCCGATTGCGTCCAAGTCACTGATGGGCATGACGTTGTTGAGATTGAACCAGAGGACCATGTACAGCATAGAGAAACGGATATAAGATGGATTGCACCATTTATTGCATGCGGCGACCTATCTGCTTTCGACTCGGATGCTTCGTACCGGCTACCACCAGATCACGTTTCGCTCGATCCCATACAGCCACCTACTGCACCGCCCTATAAACGCGCGCTAGAGTTGCGGCGAGCCAATGGAGGCGCGTACGGGAAAACCAGCCCAAAAGTGTGAACTCCATAGCGCTCAGTATTCAACCCCGACTATCAATGTAGGGCAGCTGGCCCATCAATCAACCCTATAACCAGGCTCTTATTCTTGCGATCATTCCAGTCTGTCGCCCCAAGGGTCTTCTTATATATATCCAGCCTGCTGCCAGAAGTCACAAGCATCACCCGGCGAAGATGCGGCCATGATTTCAGAACCTCTTCGAGACATTCCATCAACCAGCGCCCCAATCCTTTCCCCTGGTACTCGGGCAACAAGTACACATCAGTGAGGTACCCGAACGTCATGCCATCTGTGATTAACCTCGCCAGCCCGATTTGCCTCGGGCCGCTCCGGCCTGAAGTCATGAATTGTGAGCAAAGCGCGCGAGAGGGGTACGTGGAGAGCTAGAGGGGTGTCGACCTACCTGCGATCTGAGCAGTGGATTGAGGAAGCTCATAGAGCCCGAGGCACAGTGAATTCTGCAGGGTCTTCAGCAGCGCATCCGCTGGAGGCGCCTTTGTCCACCACACGATCTCTGAATCCATGGCGTCGCGGATTGCATCGATTTGAAGGAGGCTGTGTTCCGTCGAGACGAGGAACTCGTCGCGATACCAGCTCTTAGGCTCAACTTCGAACACCATGATTCCGTCGTGTACGAATTCTCGGGGCCTCTATACTATATATTATATGAACTTTGCCAAAACTGCGCGAATTGTCAATGTATACGATTATTTCAATGTAGACCTCACCTAGTTAGCTACATGGCGGATTATATACTTGATTAGATGGCAGGTGGTCTGAGTCATAGTCAATATATACATACATCTTCTATTCTGTAGATAGCCAAGATGGATCCGTAAATGCAACTAAATTACGGCGAGAATACGACCCACCGATCTCGGTCCATGCGTCATGTTACGAATACGCAAAGAGTCTCGCGTGCAACTGCCTAATTTATTTAACGCTTTATTCTGTCTTGAAGAGTTCTCAAGTCCGTCTTCTCTACCTTTATTTCCAATCTATTCGCCTATCTAGAGCTCCAGATTCTTGAAAGTAGCTTGATTGGGTACAACGCAATCATAAACTCCCTCATCGAGGTATTGGTGCCCTAGCGTACCGAGAAGGTAGAGCGAAATATTGAACTGCAGTCTAATTTCTAACATTCCTTAAAGGCAAAAACAAAGGGGTTGGACATTTGTATAGCGTACTATCTATGCTAAAATTGTGGAGGTGGAAGGAAAAGAGTCGGAAATTGTAAAAACTGTATATCATATAAATGAATAGAGAAGGTTTTACGTTGATCAAGAGTCTTATGTTTGCTCGAAAGAAAGTGTGAGATTGTTGATTATATTACATATTCTTGGTAAAGTATGAGATTGGATGTCTTTCTCCACGTTCGGGTACCATTATATTCGAAAAGGTAACACATATTTATTAAGAAACTGAGGCCCTAGGATCAATGTAGTAATTACCTAATTCGTGAATGTTCATGGAGGTGCTTGGTAATTCGCTGGGGCAACCCCCGTTTTATTCCACGACATCTTATCCCTTGGTAGCGGGAGAGAGGCGCAAAGCATCTCAAAAGTGGACAATTACGCGATAGAGTAGGTTTGAGAGAAAGGTGAGAATGGACGTAGGATGTATTGTATACTTCGATAAGATAATCGATTGGCGAGCCGGGTTGATCCTCACGAGAGGACATATCGGTATAGGCAAAATGCGAGAGGATATGACAGGCCGTGTTCATACAAAGTGCGCCGCTTCCTTTTGTATTGGAGTTTTCTTCCCATGTTATATTTGCCTTTTCTTGTTTGCGTTTTTAGTAAAGCCCTTCCAACTAAGGGATGATAATTTTAGATTTGCGATGCATCCTTTCATCAAATCACAGCAGAGAAACATCTCGATTGGTCTAGTGGTCAGGATACCTGCTTGTCATTGGCTTTCAGCCTAGTACTTCACGATGGTGGGTACTAGCTCATGAGCTACTACCAAGCCGCAGGTGGCCGGGGTTCGATTCCCCGATCGAGAGTTCCTATATGTTTTGTTTTGGGGTGTTTTATTGATATTTTTGTGTCTCTTGCTATCTAGTTGTGTTGGGGAATTTTTAAGGTTCATAGTGTGTATTCCAAGTCAGCTTGTGCTAGTAGAGTAACAACACACCATACATACCCTCCTACAGATACTTGAATTTTTGGAATCTAATTTCGCAAAAACCAAACAAACAAGTCTATATAATTCGCCAAGGCCCTACCAGTCCGTTTGAGTTAGCAGGGGTGTTATACAGAGACGGTTGAAGTGCTCCCACCTCTACCTTAATAGTGTTGTAGCAGGTGTGGCGTTGCCGCTCTATTCCTGGATAGAATGTCCATCATCCTTCCTCCACGTTTTCGCTTCTGCCAGGTCTCATGCTTCAACCCATCTATCATCGCTTGCTTCGGCTTCAGTATAGGCTTGTCTTAACCCCCGCTTCTATGTGGCCCAGTATTCATTCTTGATGGGACTTGGTCCAGATGGTGGCCAATGGCCCTGATCTGATTGTGTATGCTAAGTACTGCTGCAAGGACGGTATTCATCTTGTCTTGTAGGTCCATGGCGTTAGGGTCAGCTTCGATTATATCTAGAAGTGTCAAGTGGATTTCGGCACATCGCAAAATGGCGTTGACCTCAGTCGTGTTATTGATGAGATCAAAATATTGCCGGTTTGCTGTCCTCCACTCCTCTAAGGTCCGTCTCCATACCTGCATAGTAGCCACGATCCCATGCAGTGTTGTTCGGGTCACTGCAATCCACTCTGCCAAGGTTTGCGGGTTCTCCGGGATAGACATTTGTGTTTGGTGTCCTTTGTGTCGAGAAATATGAGGAACTGAGCGGGCTGTGGCAAGAGGGATTTAAATGGCAGATCGCAGACAACAATATTNGGGGGGATTTGAGGATGCGTGAAAACAAAGCGGCGAGTATATATTGTCATCTCAGTTATGAGTGCTACGCGATGGTCACATGTTAGCAGTATTAGAATCTGGTATTTAAAAAACCAGGTTGTACGGTGGTCAAGACCTCTAAGAGCCTATCATGTAGGCATAGAATGTAAGGGGTAAACTAGGCAGTTGCTCAGAAATGTTAATTGGAGTAGCCACCGGAATATATATGACACACAGAAGGGGTTGTTGAGAGAGTAAAAAGGGTTGTACCTGGCTGGACTTTGCAATTGGCGGACTAATGTATTGGTTAATAATCTTCGTCCTAGCTCGATGCCGGGTGACCGGAGTATTTGAGATTACCTAGATTTCACAGCTTGACGCAACAATAAGTTTGGCGTGGTGTTTTGGTGTTCAGAGTAATCTTCGAGCATGTGACTGACCCTGTCAGTCACTGGTCCGGCCTGCTCCGATTGAATGATAGAGCTCGGATCTTGCCAGATGTGCCGAGACGATGTGGTATGCTAGTACCACTAACACTGGTCCCTCGGTTGGTCGTACGCGCCGTAAAAAGAAGTTTCATGGTAGGTACACTCCTCCGACAGGCTTTCGTGGAATGTTACTTGTCATTGTAAGTCATATCCACCGGGAACATATCTCTTTTTGTATCGGAAACGAGAATTACTCCGGGAGGGTGAGGGGGGAGGTCCGGGGTTCATGAATAATAGTCTGTGAGGGAACTATCATGCGAAATGCCAAGATGAATCGTTTGATTTTATCATGATGAAAAGAAGATAACAACCCGAGAGAAGGGGAAATGAAGTAGAGGAATGGGAGGGAATCCTGTGATGCCACGGGTTCGCTACGTGTAGGTAGTACAGCATAAAGCTCGGTGTTACCTGTAGCGGTAGGATGAGTCAGCCGGTCCATCCGGGGCCTGGAGGTACTTGAAACACACAATGTGTGCAACTGCAACACAATATCCCTCAAGCTAGGTTCAAAGGGATTCTGTCTTGTAAGCAGTGGACCAATAAGAAACAGGATAGATATTGGCGCGGATAACTACTCGGTAGAGTCTGCGCTCTTCAAAGTAATGGAAGGTGCTGCGCCTTCTCTGTTCGAGAGCATGGAACACTGCTGTATCCCGATTCCTTGCGCCGTGGCGTGAGAAACAAATGTGCACGAAATAGACAGGAATGTAAAAAGATGGCAGAGGCGAGAGCTTCAAGATACGTACAGAGATCGGAAGCATATAGGCAATAAATATACGGGGGACGAATGTTGCTTGAAAGTAATCGTAAGGAAATGGGCGTGCCCTCGGAGTGTAACCTAGAGTGTAAGAGTTACAGATGATTCTAGCAATAGCTGTTTTTTAGATATAATAATATGCTTCTAGTTCCAATGCACGAGGCATTTACTGTTCAATTCTTTGTCGTCGCTCACGAGCGAATCTAGGGGTATCATAGTCCATGTTTTCCGTACCTTACACCGGATCGTTCGCCGACCAGCTATCGTGTATGCCACTTAACGCCTGAAAATATTTTGCCGAACTGCGCTTTCCTCTAGGTAAGCCCAAAATAAGGATTCTTGTCTCCATCCACATGCTAATCCAGTAGCATTGCCCAAGCTTCAGTGTCTGGACCGTATTGGTTGTCCTTTTCGAGTGTTGTGTCAATAATCTGCTCCTCGATCGTTAAGCTACCTAGACCTTCGAGAACACGCTCGGCCTTATCTTTCGCATCGCGGATGGCGTTTGTCTCGGCTCGTGTCCGGTCTAGTTGTGATTGCATCATCGAGATGAGGGACTCGCGCGCCTGGTGAGGCCGATACTCGTTGATGAGATGGTGAAAGTTAATAAAGAGATCTTGGATGTCCTTGATCTTGTCTTGTGCCTATTGGTCTGTCAGAGGGTGATCTCAAGGCGAAATAGGACACCGTAGTTTGGGGTTGGAAAATTCATTTGCGACATACGGATTCGGGGCTGATGGCTAGCAAGCCGGTGAGTTCAAGAAAATTCAGTAGCAACGACTTTGCCAATCGCTTGAGGATTGTGGCACGGTCAAAGTGCTTGCCATCTTGATCTCTCTCTTCGGAATTGGGGAACAGTCGCTGGATCTGCCCATCATCGAGATGTGGAGGCTCGAGTTGTAACCTATGTGCTTCACCGAAGACGCGCCATGTTCCATCCTCGGGCTCAGGTGGGGGCTGCAGGTTGCGCAGCTCGCGAGGTAAGTTGTCGAGACGGACTTTCGAAGCATCCTGTTCCCTTAAACTCTCGGCCTTTTCTTTCCGTAGATCATCGATACGAGCGATGTTGTCTGATGTGAAGTCTTTCCAAAATGGGGGCGGTGGTGGCCAGGTAGCAGCTGTCTGTTGCTGTTCCTCCTCCATGGTGATGTGACAGGTGAATTAGTTGGCCTACCGGGGCAGAATCAGGTGTATAAGGTCCGTCAATATATTTATCGCAAAAAGTATGATCGCCCGTCTTTTGCCATGATCAAGGTCCAACGATGGCGTCTCAAAGGTGGAGGGAGTATCCGTCCGAAGAGGCTCCGTAGATAGCCTACCCGGGTAGCTTAGCTAGGTACCTGGTAGGCGCCAGGTCTTTAACTATGTGGGGGCAGTTCCAGCCGGAAGCGCGGGGCACTTCTCCAAATCCCCAGGTCAACTAGGTAATTGTGGCTGATGGAAGACCTCATTCAGCTTTTTATCCAGCACTGTACAGCCTCATCGTCATCACTCCTTACGACCAAACTCCTAAAAGAATAGCCCCAGCTTCGCTCTCTTCCAGTATCAACTACCCATTCCACCATTGGCCCCCAAAGTCGAAAAACCCATCTCCCTATCGACATCATATCACGTAGTTCAACAATTCCTTCACAATGGCTGACGCCCGTGCCCTATTACGCGCCCATCGTGCCGAGAACCGCATCAAGCATCCGCATGCCGCTTACTCAGATGTCGGGAAGCTCCTTTGCAAGCTCTGCCACGACGTTGTAAAGGCCGAGTCTTTGTGGGACGCGCATATCCGTAGCCAAGCGCACAGACAAAGACTACAAGCCCTACAACAGCAGCCGAGCCCTCCCACACAAGCCATGGACGAGAACACCCACAAGCGGAAACGAAGCGATGATGCTGATGAAATTATGTCGGACGCCGACGACGGCCTTGAGGCAACACGTGCAAAGCGGAGCAGAACCGACACTGTCGTTAGCAATGCATCTACGTCGAATAGTATGGGG
>JAPUUL010000459.1:0-18310 GCA_029590625.1 Lasiodiplodia mahajangana
TTTGGCGTCTGTGCCAGGGACCAGTAGAGAGTGCTGGTCAGGTTCGNAGGATGACAATCCTTGAGCTCTGGTACCCGGCGCATCAGAATAGATGGGGATTCTGTAGCCATCATCCAATAAAGATGATAGCTACGCTTCTTCTGTGAGTAAGCTGCCTGGTATTCGTTGCTTGTGGTGCATTACTAGTAAGGGCGATCATAGCTGGAACCCAGAGTAGCTCGCTCCAATAGGAAGACAGGAAACGAGGCATATGAATCCGAGGGGAGGGGAGGAGAGGGGATGCGATGTATCAGAGGTTTCTAGAAGCTTAGGCACACTACTCCAGGGCAGGTTCCAGGGGTCAGGCCAGCTGGGTAGCATCGATTAGCAAATCATCCTGTCCGGTAAGCTCGCGGTTAACGGATGCTGAGGGACGATGGTGCGACAACCATCTGGGATCAATTTGGAGAAACTGCAAAAAATAGTTGCTTGGTAAGGGACAGGCAGGCTGGACTTGCCGGCTTATGCGCCCTTTGTCATCTAAGCCGCACGGCATCCGTGAACCGTAGGTATGCCGTATTCTATCTTGGATCAAGCAGCGTCTTTTAGAACAGTAACCAGACATGACTCTGTAAGGGTCGGGCATTAGGTAAGTACTTAGATAGAAGCATGAGGCAAATTCATATCTCACCGGAGGATTCGGCGAACCCTTCTCAAGCTGACTTTGGGAGTGTCTATGTAAGCTGCCTACTTACCTAAGACATACCTAAACCTACCAGGTAGCTACCTAATGCTTAAAGTAGCGAAGGTACATATGTTCGAAGTTCGTGGCGCACGACAGATTCCACTTAGTGCGCTCGCTGCCTTTTCCCTAGGTCGGCTCACCTTGTCGTCAGTAAGGCTCGGCTCGGTCAGTACTGCTCGGTCGAGGTTTGGGCTAGACACCTCTAAAAGCGGCATGGGTTAAGGGTATCTCAGGACAGCTCAGGAGGGTTCACATAGGTACAGCACCTCCTGTTGCAATGGAAGTACATACCTACCTCCTACAGTAAGTAGCCAGTAATTGTTAGCGAACCGCTAGAGCCAAGGCACCACAATTGTGTCTTGGGTGTGTAGCAGATCAACACTTGCCTGCCTACCTAAAGTACTTAAGTATCCAGTTGGATAGCACACGCAAGAACTTAAATGCTCATCTCTAATCATCCGTTTCGTTTTGTCGCAACATAAACCTGCGTAATATTCCCACATTAATCCAGGTCATTAGCAATATCAGTAGATATCTATACTGTACATAGCTACATAATGCTCGAGTCGCTAGTGGCGAGCTAGCCATTGTCGTCCAGCTGATCTCCATCTTCACATGCTCACGTGCTCGCCAGCACTCACCTCCCCAGAAGACCAAGACCTGGAGCGCGAATACGCCAAGTACGGATACAATATCCATCTAGGGAACCGGCAACCTGTGATATTCCTTGCGCTTGCTTGAGAATTCCCCTGTTGCCGGTAGGGTATGGACAATCAGGGTTAACTACCTGTGTGTACTTTGTACAATACACTAGTGGAGCCAGTATTAGTCGTGATGGAAATATCACCCAATCAGAACAAGTTGTCTTGAACCCTATTTTGGGATTTGTATTACCTAGTCCAGGTATATCAGTACCGAAAGCGTACTGGGGTACCGCTAAAGCCTTTGGGTCGATTCGCTGTAGGTATGTAGTACCATGTAAGTATTTGGTATGCTCCGTGTATCCACCCCCCATGAAGCTATCTTGACATACCAGCCAGTGTCTCTCTGTCTGTCTATCTACATATACCCACACCCATGCTGTAGGTACCCTATTGCTCTCGCTTCAATTTCTACCTGTCCATCCAATTGCTACCTCGGGATATTAGTCCACTGGCGGCAGCTGCCGACATCAGATATTATTTACCTACATACCGAACCTGCGTACATCTTTTCTCCATCCGCATTTGCTGCCGGTACCTAGACTAATTACCTCTCGTCTTTGGTTTGCTTTGGTCAGTTCAGCTACATACCACGCATCAAAGCAGCCCTGAGCCCTGGCAGCCTGGGGTTTTCTGCAGTAAGTCAGTCCTGATTTCCAACGTCATACACTCTACAGCTCGTATGCCTCTGTGTTTTTTTCCCTAGTCGGCTCCGGCCTCGGTGTAGCTCTACTATCTATTCTCACATCTAATGCATTCGCCTTGCCGCCAGCTCCTTGTGCCTCTTATTGCGCTGTTTTGGGTCTGGAGGACATAGTGTAGCGTGCAATTTAACGCTTGCAGCCCCCAGCAAACGGGCCATCTTCGCTCAATTGCACCCGGTCTGTTGCCCCCGCGCATCTTTCCGTCGCCATACCATTTGTCTTTACACCGCAAAAGGCGCGCCGTACACCGTTACTTCAATCACTTTGCTGTCTTCTCATTGTCGAGATTGCAGATTCGCTCGCCTGCAAGTAGCCCAAGCGTCACACCGACGTCAAGTGACAGGTCTCCAAACTAGACAAGCTGGCTAAGCCATGCGGTGCCAACCTCGGGAGCCAAACCACTCAAACAACAACACACGCAAGCAGCGTGTCTCCCAAACGAACCGACTGCAGGTACTGCACGTTTGCCCAGCCGTGTCTCTCTAGTTCCCGGAGGGCAAGGACGCCAATTCTACCGCCATCACCTTCTCGGCCATTTGGTCCAGGGCCGTATCTGCACTTGCGCCGCCCCGGTCTAGTTGAGCCATTCACCGTTATCCATGGGCCAGTAGATGGTTAGCGCTGGGGCTTCACTGCACTAAGAGGTAACCAACCCACATACCCATAATCCAGCGCGCCTCTTCTTCTCCGTCTCCGCCACTGACGGGCTCACCTTCTGGTTTACACTGCCAACCTGCCTAACCTAATGTTTATTGCTGGGTGGTTATTTTGATTTTCGTCATTAGACACTTACTAAACTTGTTCCCTGAATAGACATCTCTTGCTCAAACAACCTTTCCTTTTCCGCTTTCGAATTGACGAAATACTCTGCCAATCTTCTCACCGCCGGCACAACAACAACAACTTTACTAGAGCCTGGCTTTCCTTGTCTTTTGGAATCTAGGCTGGACTCCTAGATTAGCCGACGCCGCCGAAACCGACACCGAAGCTTCCCCAGAGCGTTACGCTTACAAGAAACTCAGCCAGGCACTTCAAGTCATGTGCCAGTAACCGTCGATTCGATACAACCGTGCAAGCGCCCGACGTTCTCTACATATAATTTCAGTTTCCTTGGGGACACATCGCCAACCTGACTTGCAGGTCCCTTGGGACCGCTCATATTACCCATGATGGGCGCATGCATGAGCTCCAACAAGGAGGATGAGGAGCAGAAGAAGCGTAGCCAGGCCATCGACCGGGCCCTTGACGAAGACTCCAAGAAGCTACGGCGGGAATGCAAAATATTACTGCTCGGTGGGTTTGCTCTCCTACCGCCCCTAGGGCATCTACCGGAATTACTAATGTGTTTGAAGGATCGGGCGAGAGTGGGAAATCAACTATTGTCAAACAAATGAAAATCATACACTTAAAGGGCTATTCCGAGGAGGAGCTATACAATTATCGCGCCACTGTTTTCAAAAACTTGATAGAATGCGCCAAGGCCGTGATTATTGCTATGGACCAATTCGACATAGAACCGAGCAGTGAGGGGACAAGAGACTATTGCGATTATCTGCTCAGTTACACCGTGGAGGCGGGTCCGTCCGCCCGCATAGAAACCAGAGTCGGTATTGCAGTGCACGCATTGTGGAATGACCCTTGCATCGAGCAACTCATGCAACATGCTACCGAGTTTTATCTTATGGACTCAGCCGGATAGTGAGTTAGACTCTCCGTCGCATAGGTCATCGTACTCACCAGGCCTTAGCTTTTTTGACGAGGTACAGCGGATATGTGATCCAAACTACTTGCCGAACGAGATGGATGTTCTCCGTGCGCGAACTAAAACTACGGGTATATACGAGACAAGATTTCAGATGGGGGCCCTCAGTATACAGTAAGATATGCCGTATTTTCTTGCTAATTACTAGTCTAACTGCTGTTTGTAGTATGTTCGATGTTGGAGGGCAACGAAGCGAACGAAAGAAATGGATTCACTGTTTTGAGAACGTCACATCCATCATATTCTGCGTGGCCCTAAGCGAATATGATCAAGTACTTCTCGAAGAAAGCAGCCAGGTAGGTATTCATCACCCACGATGAAGATTCCGTCGGACTAATAATGGCCAGAACCGCATGATGGAGAGTTTACTGCTGTTCGACTCGGTTGTGAACTCAAGATGGTTTATGAGAACAAGTATCATTTTGTTCCTGAATAAGGTTGACATTTTCAAAACCAAATTGCCGAGATCACCACTAGGTAACTATTTCCCGGACTACTCCGGAGGCAATGATGTCAATAAGGCTGCCAAATACTTGTTATGGAGGTTCAATCAAGTAAATAGGGCTCACTTAAACCTATACCCACAGTACGTGGCCCTCAATTTCCAAGATGGATATAATCTAACTTCCCAACTCACAGCCTTACCCAAGCGACCGATACGTCCAATATCCGATTGGTCTTTGCAGCCGTCAAGGAAACGATCCTCAACAATGCGCTTAAGGACTCCGGCATTTTGTGAAGTCGGTTCTTTGCATCAGTGAGGGTCATGAACTCTTTTTTTTTTCATTCCTATATCCTGGGAGTAGGACCTAAAAAGCATCGGGTTGGAGTTTATGTGATAAATGTTGCAGCTTATTTCCAGGCAAGGCGTTCGGGACACGGCGGGATTCTTCAGGCACAAGGCCTCCTCAGCATGTGGAATGATACACGATACGCGTTTACCAGAGAACGACAGATGTGGAGATATTTGGAAGGAGACGATTTCTTGGTCAAAGATTTCTCTCAGTTGCCCTATTTTTAACAGGGCTCAATGTCCGATATTGAAACCACATTTAAGGGGGGGCGAAAGGACATGTTCGCATCAATAGATCAGAGCCCAGGAAGCAATGGGCGCCGCATGACTTCGAGATGAGTGGATCGAATGCTTGACAGATTTGGGGGTAAATGATACCCTATCACACAAGACGCTTACTTAATGGATAGTGATAGAGCTGGGGTGTGTACATTGATAGGTCAATACTGACATAACCAGTATATTTTCAAAGCGGCCCAGCCATACCTTTCTATCCCAATACTTCTATCCGTAGAAATTGAAGGCCAGTGAGAGGATAATTGAGGCTACGGGCTACTCAATTTTCTTCTCTTTCAATGAATAGTTGCCGTATTTTGTTGTTGTTGTTTTTTCTTCTTTGCCGTACCGTACTTGGGCGTGAACGGAAAGAAAAAGAAGCGAATTGCACCACCAAATATATTGTACTTCAGTCCGCCTCCCAGTATAAACAGTGGCAGCAATCGAAACACACGCATGGAACACTACAGCTACCGACGATGACGTGTGTGTGTGTGTGTCCAATTCGGCGCAGGTAGGCATGCCTATGATGGTTACATCGTGACCGTTGAGAGCGCCGTGAAGACCGTT
Source organism: Lasiodiplodia mahajangana (assembly GCA_029590625.1). Lineage (NCBI taxonomy): Eukaryota > Fungi > Ascomycota > Dothideomycetes > Botryosphaeriales > Botryosphaeriaceae > Lasiodiplodia > Lasiodiplodia mahajangana. Next base: position 5,531 of record JAPUUL010000459.1, read on the forward strand.
ACCGTTGATGGCGCTGCGGATATATGCAAGCAAGCGGGAGCGGTTCTCGCGGAAGTTCCGTGGGTAGCATCGGAAGCGGGCGATGATGACATTCTCGCCTGTCCACGCGCCGCACCTATGCAAGTGTGTTTTCTTGCTCCCAATCACCCATCATCCGACTGTGGAATGATAAAGCTCTAGCTAGATGGGAATGCCATACAATCACCAGCGGTCTTCAGTTATATTTCTCGTATCTAACCACCTATAATCAAGTCATGCTCATAGAGTATCTATTCAGTTGTTTAGTTGTGATACGATTACCTAAGGTTTCTATCGGTCCTTCTTCATCCCTTGCCTAGCTAGCTTGGAATATTAGCACCACCAATATGTACAGCTATAGAATCGGAGGCTGTATGGACTATTACGTATGCATCGCATCGCGATCCTCATGTACGTACGGACACCAACAGCGTATTACAACCCCGCCGGAGCAACAGCCGGCGTAGGTTCGCTATTGTTACCCGTAAGCTTAAGTAACTCACAATTGCCTTGTATTGATGGATAAAATACCCCTCTGCGGTTGTTTTGCCTCATCGGAGTCGGCACCGTCCCACTACCAGCTTTTTACCATAATACATACCTCCCTGTAGCCATTTACACTGGAGTACCTGCCACAGAGAGAAATGCTTGCAAACCTGAAGCGCCTTAGATGCTAATGCAATCAACTCATGCATGTATGTAAACTGCTACCTGGGAAACAACTACATACATGCCTTCTCCTACTGTACTTCTGCATGCATATGTGTCACCTGCATTGAACAACTGCTTCAACTTCGTCATTGTGCTTCTCCGGCTTCGATTGCGACTCCTCCCGATAGCTTGAGATGCAGGTTTAGGTTTCGACGCTTCGCCTCCTTATATCCACCTCCCTCGGCATCTACTTACCTACTTGCCTACCCTCGTCTGGCCAGAACGCCATGTATAAATCCCTACCCACCTAAGTATCCCCCTCGTATGTGAATCAACTAGCTAAGTTATCTAGTCGTGTTGATACATCACATCACATCTATTTTATTGCCTTTCTCTCTCCCTGTTTTTGCGTGCTCCTCTTCTGGATACCATCTCTCCCTTTTCCCCCACCTCAACCTCCTTGTCTTCGCCCTCACCATCGTAAATCCTCATCCTCTCCGCTCCTGTGTCACCTAAGGCGNTCTTCGACAAGGAGACACTAGCTCATAAACCCCCGCTCTAATCCGCCCCGATCGACTGATCGACTGATCGTTATTCAGCACAATCGATTTGTAGGTACCTTTTCCCCAGTGTTCCAGCTCTAGCTTCAAATCAAATGCCAGCTTCCCAAGACATGCCCCGCACCCCTCATTCCAGCTATCGTCCTGTCTGCCAGCTTAGCGACATATCTAGCTTCCCTAGAAGCTCCCGTCACCTCCAGCGGTTCGGTTGTACGAATGCGGCAATGGCATACCTACAACTATAGCTTCTACCCATTAGATCTGTTTGTTTGAAATTGCTCTCTTGAGTGCTGAAGTAAACCTGACAGCTGCACCCCGGAGTTACATCCAATCCACTCGACAATATGGCTTCGACTGAGCATCGCATACCCACGAGGGAGCGACGCCCCTCAATGGGAGCCCCCATCGTCGACATTATCGGCTCAGTCGGCCCCGCTGGCATCTCTCGACCCAAGCACAAGCGCACCTTCACCGGCTTTGGCGCCGGTGAGATCAAGAGCGTTGAGGGTATGTTGAAACCCCAGTTACTCGTTCACCTCGTTATATGAAGCTCTGTATCTTCAAAATGGTGGATTTGCCCTTTTCTTGTCGTGTTCTCTAACTTGCTCTTATCCAGCTTCCATCCCTGAACCTCAGCGTGAAGCCTGGACTAAAAACGAGTTTGCCGGCTTCAAAAATAAGGAAGAGTTCGAGAGGGATGTCGTTCGACACGTCGAGACTACCCTTGCTCGAAGCATCTACAATTGTGACGAGTCAGCTGCATACTCGGCTGCAAGTCTGGCTTTCCGAGACCGCCTAGTCAAGGATTGGAACAAGACGCAGCAACGCCAGACATTTACAGATAGTAAGCGCATTTATTATCTGAGTCTGGAGTTCCTGATGGGACGAGCCCTCGACAATGCGATGCTCAATCTCGGGGCCAAGGACGTTGCCAAAGGTATAGTCATCTCGGTTGTCGACTCGATGCGCTCGGGCTAAGGCTAATCAAAATGCAGAGGGGCTTGCCGAACTAGGATTCCGCATTGAAGACATTATCGGACAGGAACATGACGCCGCACTGGGTAATGGCGGCCTAGGGAGACTGGCGGCATGTTTCCTCGACAGCATGGCCTCATTGAACTACCCTGCATGGGGCTACGGGTTGAGGTACCGTTACGGTATCTTCAAACAGGAGATTATTGACGGCTACCAAGTCGAAGTCCCCGACTATTGGCTTGATTTCAATCCTTGGGAGTTTCCTAGGCATGATGTTACTGTTGATGTCAGTTGCTGGGCACTCAGGCGGTTATGTTCAACCGAATATCCTACTAATCACTGTCACAGATACAATTCTACGGTCATGTTCGCAAAAGCCAAGACGAGAATGGAAAAACAATAGCCATCTGGGAAGGCGGCGAGACAGTTACCGCGGTTGCGTACGACGTCCCAACCCCTGGATATGATACTCCTTCTACCAATAACCTACGATTGTGGTCCAGTAAAGCAGCCAGCGGCGAATTTGACTTCCAAAAATTCAACAGCGGTGACTATGAAAGCTCTGTGGCCGACCAGCAGAGAGCGGAAACCATCAGCGCCGTTCTGTATCCCAATGACAATCTAGACCGAGGAAAGGAGCTACGCCTTAAGCAACAGTATTTCTGGGTAGCCGCGTCGTTATATGATATCGTCCGCCGATTCAAGAAATCCAAGCGACCATGGAGCGAGTTCCCGGATCAAGTTGCTATTCAACTCAACGATACCCATCCCACCCTAGCTATTGTCGAGTTACAACGCATCTTGGTTGATGTCGAGCGTCTTGATTGGGATGAAGCATGGAACATTGTTACATCAACTGTAAGTGATATTCCCACAAAATCAACAGGATAGGTATTAATTATTGATTAGTTTGGCTATACAAACCATACTGTACTTCCTGAGGCACTTGAAAAGTGGCCAGTTGGCTTGATACAGCATCTCCTACCCCGCCACCTTCAGATCATCTATGATATCAACCTCTTTTTCTTGCAGACAGTTGAGAAACGATTCCCCGAAGACAGGGATCTATTGCAACGGGTCTCCATTATTGAGGAGTCCCAGCCAAAGATGGTCCGAATGGCATTCTTGGCTGTTATCGGGTCTCACAAGGTCAATGGTGTTGCCGAACTTCACTCCGATCTGATTCAGACAACCATTTTCAGGGATTTTGTTACTATATTTGGTGAAGACAAGTTCACAAACGTCACAAATGGCATCACACCAAGAAGATGGCTACACCAAGCCAATCCCAGGCTGTCGGAGCTAATCGCAAGCAAGACTGGCGGGTATGAGTACTTGAAAGATCTCACTCTTCTAAATAAGCTGGAGTTGTTTGTCGAAGACAAAACGTTCCGAAAAGAGTGGGCTGAGATCAAGTATGCTAACAAAGTCCGTCTTGCAAAGTACATCAAGTCTACACTAGGCATCACTGTAAACCCGGCGGCGCTATTCGACGTCCAGGTTAAAAGAATCCATGAATACAAACGGCAACAGCTCAATATATTTGGCGTTATCCATCGATATCTCACGCTGAAGGCCATGAGTCCAGAGGAAAGAAAAGAACAGCAACCTCGTGTTTCTATCTTCGGTGGGAAAGCCGCCCCAGGCTACTGGATGGCCAAGCAAATTATTCATCTCATCAACAACGTCGGAAATGTAGTCAATAAAGACCCGGACATCGGCGACTTACTAAAGGTCATCTTCCTGGAAGACTACAATGTGAGCAAAGCTGAGATGATTATACCTGCCTCGGATTTGAGCGAACACATTTCTACAGCTGGTACAGAGTAAGTCAAAATTATCATTCCATCATGTATACAAACTAAAACAAAGTACAGGGCATCTGGAACTAGCAACATGAAGTTTGTGCTGAACGGCGGGTTAATTATCGGTACTTGTGACGGTGCCAACGTAAGTTGACCTTGTGTTCATCATCGCGGCAGGAAACATGCTAACCGACACCTCAAGATCGAAATCACACGTGAGATCGGCCAGGAGAATATTTTCCTATTCGGCACGCTTTCCGAGGATGTTGAGGACCTACGTCATGCGCACACCTACGGACAGCACCCAATTAACTCGGACCTAACAAAAGTATTTGAAGCAATCCAGGGGGGCATGTTTGGTGAGCCTAATGATTTTAACGCTATGATGTCTGCTGTCCGTGATCATGGCGACTACTACTTAGTCTCGGATGACTTCCAGTCATACATTGACACGCACAAGATGGTCGATCAAGAATACCAGAATCAGGAAGAGTGGATCTCGAAGTGCATCCGGAGCGTCGCCCGGATGGGCTTCTTCAGTTCCGATCGTTGCATAAACGAGTACGCGGAGGGTATTTGGAACATCGAACCGTTAGCTGTTTAAGCTGATCCTAGATCGATGATCAGTAAGGAGTTACTTAACTACACCCTTTGCTTTCGCTATAGCTTCGTGGCATTTCTTGGTATGAGATGCGGTAATGAAGATTGAGAGACTCAAAGATTCGGGATTCTTTAGCAAGCCAATGTAGCTTTTCTGGTGCAGGTGGGTTCAGTTGGGGATTTTGCTTAGGCGGAAGTATACATGAGGAACTGCTTTGGTGGTAGGAGTACTGTTGAGCACGATCGTTTTATATTTTTTTTATACGATAATGACTATGAGAGTGTATCACCTAACGGTTTTGTGAACCCCATGTGCACATCCCCATTCCGTAAGCTTCTTCGGATACAAAGCGGGAGAGTTTGGGTCGAGTTCCTAAGAGAACCCATGAAAGAGGGTAATATCTGTGATTAAATAAAATAATCTCACGATCCGGTGAGCCGAATTACTCAAATCTTGAGTTGTCGAATAGAGAGTGCGATTTGTAGTCTTTCGGATAAGCGTCCTACTTTACAGGCACAGTACATATAGTAGCAGCCCTCTTCAGAGTCTTGAGCATCCATCTATAATGTATCCCTTGGCTATTTCCACGTCCCGCTTTGCCGGAATCATGAAGGGGGTGTTGAGTGGCTATTTGAAGCTCTCGGGAAGCGCCGTATTGTGTGTATTACTGTGTAGCATATGTACTTGTATATGCAGTGTCCGATACTACATATATATAGAATCGTGATGCTTGATTCGATGTAGGTAGATAAGTACCTAGGAAGTGCTACTTACATAACATTGGTCTCCAGATATTATTACTTGAGTAGACTGGACGAATGAGACGTTACGGAAGCTAGAGGACTCTGTCTCTCACGAGTGAAAAGAGAGGTATTGTGCCTCTTATATGAACTTGCCGGGGCGGGCCTCGTCCAAGCCCCCGATGATATCATCGTGTAGCACACGTGTTGTCATGTAGAAGCGTACCTGGAAAACTGGGGACGATGTGATCAGTTTCTCGGAAGCGCAATGTTACCCAACCTCTCGGTAGCGAAGGTTATAAAAAGCTCGCCCGCGGGGCGGATAGGTCGTTGGCTATTCGTTCGTCTGGCTGGAAATAGCCTATCAGGATATGGGCCGTAGGATCCGATTATGGAATCTAGGAGGTAACATTGGCTGAAGATGTTAGCTACGAGAGTGCATTGTTTAATGTAGGAGATGATGGCTTTGATATTGGGTATCGAGGGTGGTTATTACGGTGGTCGTAATGTCTCTTCTAGCGCCACAGGAGAGTGAGCCTACGAGGTGGGCGCTTAGACGGAGGCTCATGGGGAAGGCTGAGGGAATTCGACGTTGGCATAGTAGTAATTAGGTGCTACTGCACTAGAGGCATATTGATAGTAGCAACGTCACGCCAGAGTAATAGGTATAGAAGGCCTAGTCGAAAACAAATATGTAATTATAATGAATTCAACGTAGGTATATTCGATCGAGTAACACTCTATTATAGATGGATCACTCCTCGTTGACGTACGTAGCTAGTCGTCTTGCTCTTCACGCATTCTAGTTGGCCATGCCATTTTTAGATTATTACTTCCGTGCTAGCGAATTGATATATGTTTCTTCATCCGAGTCCTCGTGCTCGATTCTATGGTAACACCGTCAACAACACTCAACTGTGTTTCTCAGTGCACGCTGATACAGGTCGCCACAGTTAGATCGAAGTCCCCAGATGCTTAGTTCCCTAAGCTAGTCNGGGGGGGTATTTTCGTTACTTTCGTAATGTCGTAATATCCGTGAAATATTGGCATCATCTTAGAATGTAGCTATAGCAGCACATTCCCGTATTTTGCTTCCTGGCCCTTAGGGCTTGTTTCCTTTGCAAATGACACTATACAGCCTATTGAACATGATATACCAAATACAAGGACTCCTCCGGTATCTAGTTAAGCTGGTAGAGTAGATCCTAACCATGTTGGGGAACCTTATCATATGTATTTGTCTCCTGGCATTGCCGGGTACTATACAGATACGCCCTCTCGGCCCTGATGGAAGATGGTGTTCTAGAAGATTTCGATGCTGATTCTGATTTCGCCATACGCCTAATTTTGGCTCCCAACCAAAATTGGGTTACTTTCGCTGATCTTTTATGATGAATAATCTTTCGATGTCGTCCGAGTGTAGCTTTGGTTGGTGGCAGCCCGGTCGTCTGCCCGGTGAGTATTGACATGGCAGAATTGGGGGCCGTATCGTATCGCACGTTTGGACGCAGAACCTTGATTGCTGTCAATGCCGAATGACGTCATATGCGCCAAAATCTGCATGTGCCGCCGCTCAGGCAATCCAGAGATGGCTACATATTGCCTGACTCCTCGTTGATTTTTGTTATTCGGTCGCATTGAGTCTGTGGGAGGGTGAAGGAACAAAGAGCATGCATCAGGAGCAATTGCTCCGGACGCTCATGCAGTGCTACTGGTCCATCTCGTGATTTCAGGCTGGTGGTTGTGTTTCTGTGCAGGACCCTGGAAATACGTCATTTCATAGCGCGTGTCCAGGGGTGAGGGGCTTTATTAACTTCCTAATACTGTACGGCATAGGCATAGATAGTGGCACTGGAAAGAGAATAGTACACCGCTAGAAGGGAGAAAGGAGGGATTCAGACGGGCGCCAGGACACGTATGTCCGGCCCCGGCGCTACAAATTGCTGTCAGAGAAAGACAAATAGGTGTTAATAGGCTCGAGCGACTGGTTGAATCGCGTCCATCGTCGATGTGCCAGCTAGAGCTCGATGATCGGTAAATTCACGCGAGGGAGAGCGGGGCTGGAATTCTAGTCCTAGCAGGCCAAGTATAGCCGAGGCTGGCATAGAAGTATTAATGTGCGATAAGTCTAACAGTTGACCAAAGCCAAAGCATCTTCGCCGCCGCCAGAAAGAGTTATATACCATCTACATACTTGAACACGTAGAGGCTATTTGAAACTCGACGCGTTTATTCAAGACAGCTGGTACCGCTATTGTAGATGTAAATGTTGAGGAATAAAGCTTCGCCTTCCGCTACAGTAATTGTATGTGGTTACTTGCCAACCGCCGATAAGCTACAGTACGTAAATCGCTATCCTAGCGCACTCAATGTCTGATAGCACTATTATTATTTGCAGATAAGTATTGCATCGAGAGAGGTACTAAATGGCAAGTACAGTATACCTTTATGCATGAGAAACATTATTCTAGCGCAGCTTTGAGCCAATAAGCTGTAAAGAATATGCGGAGTTGGACCCGAGCAAGGGCACAACGGTACAAACAGCAAGGTAACCAAGCTGCTTGCCTCAGTCTATGACATCATTGTACATTTGTATTGTTGAAATCTGTGATGTTGACTGGCAACTAGGGAAAAAATATCTAACATAGGTATTTTTGAATGCCATGCAGGCTCTATTGAAGCAATCAATATATATATTCAAAACAAGGTTAATGTATATATGGTTCTGTGTACTATTTACTACACCTAGAGTTAGCAAGGAAGACAGCACAGTCTTAGAACATGTAAACAAAACTTCAACAAACCGCATAGACAGAAGAAGTGGTACAATATGTGGCCTCAAGGCTATGTTCTTGTAACATTGATTTTCGCACACCAAGAAATAATATTCCTCTGTCATAAACTTCAACTATTATGGGTTGGTAACGAACGATAGCTTACATTTACCATAGCCAAATTGTTGCAAACGATCTTCAGTCTAAAGAGGGCTTCAAGTGCAAGCAAAGGGAAGCATCTCCTTTGAAATTGCGGCTCTACAAGAGTAATAGCCTTGCCATTCACATCACAGCCCAAGTTAGTCTAGCCTCCAGGTTCTTGCTGCGTGCCTTTTTGTTCCCTACATAAGCTATATTGTTAAATACATCTGATAGTGTAGATAGTACAGGCTAAAGATCGACAGAACTTGTATATAACCGCGCAAAACATAGACATGCTATTCTAGCCATGGTATTTATAAAATCCCATCCTTTGAAGAATCATGATCTTGTTCTCAAACAATTTTTATAATATCTCATAGGCTTAGCTCTACCTACTCTAGTATATTAGCCTGCCTATTTGTGCCTATTCCTTGACGCATACAGCCAAATCTAGATAACAAATGGATGCATAGCATATTGCAACTGGTAATAGATTCCGTAGTCACTCTATTTATGCCTTTGCGCACACCTGACAAGATCTTGTGCTCCATAACACAGAGCTTCTTGCTAGCTCCCTGTGTTGATGCCCTAAATATCTATAGGTGTTGAAATATACATCAGGATCTAAAACAGCAACAACTGGCTGGAGCCTTAAAGAGACACCTCATATGAATCTCGCCCTATGAACAATATTGACATATGCTAACTAATCCATCTTGTTGTGTGTAGCAGCTTGTATTGTTGCTAGAATTTCCTCCAGCACCAATGGCCAAGCCACCCAGATGCGCTGTACCATCATGCGGATACCTTACCTTAGGTAGGTACGCAGGTACTTACTCACTGGTACGTGGGGGGGCTTTGGGCAGTCTAAACCCCCACCTAATACACGGCCTTTTATGTACCTTTCTGTTCTACACTGATTTATAGAATTAAGGAGACTCTAACCAACTTGATAGCCTAAATATGGCATGTTTTTATCATTATATAACCTCCTTACATGTACCTCTTAACATACCTTAGGTGGCTACCTACCTAGGTAGAGTTTTCATCTATAGGTAGTTGGTGCAAGGCACGATAGATAGAGAACTATAGGTAGGTAGTACCTCTGGGGGGGCACCTTTTGGTATCCACCAAGTGCGGTACAGTACCACTTAGTACTCTCTGTATAGAGTACTTTCGGTACTTAGCGTTAGCTGTGATGGTACCTACGTACATATAGCGATAACATGTAGTAGACCTACCAGCACCTGTAGAAGTATATCTATGGGCACCGATCGCCACTGGGTACACTAGCAACCATGTAGAGTGTAGATAGAAGAACTTTGCCTACCAACCTAACCTAACCTCCCCACGGCTCGCAGTCCCCAGAACCCCAGCCAAGCAGTCAGAAGCCAGACGCATAAGTCGTTTGATAATTCCTGTTTCCCTCTGCCCTCAGTCCATATTTTGTTTCCTCTGGGAACGCCTCTCTCGATACCTACTTCTTACCGTCCTTCCACATCTTCTTGTCTGGTCGCAACTCAACAGCACAGGAGAGCACTGCTAGTACAGCACCCTAACTGCACAGAACAGTGCACGCACGCACGCGGCCACACTTACCCCTCGCTCCGTCACTCGACCGATCCGGCTGCCCACCACTGTCTACTTACTTTTCAACTCTCCATCTGAAAACACCCTGTCTGCCCTTTGCGACGCGCCTGTCTACTGAGTCTCTCGCCCTCTCCTGTTCTATCCTATCGTACAAAAGAGCCAATATCCATACCCAACCAACAAAATGGCCGAATTCATACGGGCCCAGATCTTTGGAACCACATTCGAGATCACTTCTCGGTATGCCCATCTTCCCTGCTGAGCTTCTCCGACAAAAGGCTCGCTCCGACGCCTCATCCCGCCAAGCTGACAGGCCGCTTTCTAGGTATTCGGATCTACAGCCTGTAGGAATGGGCGCCTTTGGCTTAGTCTGGTATGCTACCATCCACCCGACCCCCAATCGCATGCGATCACACAGCAGACAGCAGACGACTAATTCCGACCCCTGTTCCTTCTAGCTCTGCAAAAGATCAACTCACAAACCAGAATGTGGCTGTCAAGAAAATCATGAAGCCATTCAGCACTCCGGTCCTGGCTAAGAGGACATACCGTGAGCTAAAGCTACTAAAACACCTTCGGCACGAGAATGTGCGTTGCTTCCTTCATCTCCCCTAGATCAATCAATCAACCACTAACACCACCCTCCAGGTTATTTCGCTAAGCGACATTTTCATATCCCCCCTCGAAGATATGTGCGTTACACTACGGCCAACTTAGAGCCTAAGAATAGCTAGCTAACTTGCCTCATATAGCTACTTCGTAACAGAGCTCCTCGGCACAGATCTACACCGGCTCTTGACCTCGCGGCCTTTGGAGAAACAGTTCATCCAGTATTTCCTCTACCAAATTATGGTGTGTATTGGCTCAACCGGTGGCTCTAGGGCAGGAGCTAAATGCCACGCATGAAAACTAACGTGAGGGTAGCGCGGCCTGAAATATGTCCACTCTGCTGGCGTTGTCCATCGCGACCTAAAACCTAGCAACATCCTCGTCAACGAGAATTGTGATCTAAAGATCTGCGATTTCGGCTTGGCTAGGATTCAGGATCCCCAGATGACCGGTTATGTGTCCACAAGATACTACCGCGCCCCCGAGATTATGCTCACTTGGCAGAAGTACGACGTTGAGGTTGATATATGGAGCGCAGGCTGCATCTTCGCTGAAATGCTTGATGGGAAGCCACTGTTCCCTGGCAAAGACCACGTCAACCAGTTCTCTATTATTACTGAACTCCTCGGTACTCCTCCCGATGATGTTATTAACACCATTGCCAGCGAAAACGTAAGTTCTATGTTCACCATGTAGCAGAGGGGGCACTTGCTCACAATCATAACAGACACTCAGATTTGTTAAATCTCTACCGAAACGAGAACGGCAGCCTCTAAAAAACAAGTTCAAGAATGCGGATGCCCCTGGTAAGTCGTGCTCTAATGCATACTATGTTGTCATGGGCCGATAACTAATTCGCGGGGAAGCTATTGATTTACTTGAGAGGATGCTCGTGTTTGATCCCAAGAAGCGAATCACGGCAGCCGAAGCTTTGGCTCATGAATACTTGGCTCCATACCATGACCCCACAGACGAGCCAGTTGCTGACGAGAAGTTCGATTGGAGCTTCAATGACGCTGACCTGCCCGTTGATACATGGAAAATCATGATGTTAGCACTACCCACATCGAAACCCCGTCTTAGGTAATAAACTAACAAAACTCTATCGAAACAGGTATTCGGAGATTCTAGACTATCACAATGTTGAAAACAACCTCCCGCCCCCCCGAATCCCATCTAAACGGTAACTGAACTCTTTTGTCGCCTTGAGCCAGTTCTGGAAAGAAAGGATACAACGCACAATAATGATACCATCATCCAGTCAGTCAGACTATGCACGTTGCAAACATAAAGATGGGTTTTGAGTTTACTTTTCGGCGTTCTGAGAGGGAATGATAGGTTTGGACGGTCGTCACTGAATACTCATATTAGCCTCCAGGGCTAACTAGGCGTATGGATTTCAGAAAAAATTACGAGCGCGGACGTGGAGAACATTGTAAGAGCAAGACATTGAGTAGTGGAGTAGAAGGCAGGCATGATAATACAACGCGAGGAAATGCAATGGAAGGACATGCCAACGTTTGGTGTACCCTACGTTGGACAAGCCACTGGGTCCTGGTACTTTGGCGGAAACTGGTCGTAGGGCTCTACGTGTTTCCCGCCAGTTCAGAGGTGTAAATGTATTTTCGAAAGCTTCATACTGCTCTTGCGGTACGATCATAGAAGCAGAGATACCGATTCAACAAGTGTCACAGATATCTACTAGCATTCTTATACCTTGCACGGGGGCGTCTGCTATCACTTTCTACCAGCTAAATAGCTTTGCGATTCTTTGGAGATGTTTCCGCCGGATCAGTATTTTGTTGTATCTGCCCTCTCACGGTCGAGTTGAATGTATTATGTGTACAGCGATGAATTGCTAACTCCGGTGTTGAGTGCGTCTCTCGCAAGACGGTAAAGATAGACCTCGTGCAGTCTTTACGATGAGCTGGCAAGTAAGGCGAACAAGCTTATCGTCGCAGCCGAAAGTTCGTATAAGGTTTTGCAGGCAACCTAAGGAGAAGTGGGACTCGAGAAATCCTCCGATGCTCGGGAATCAACATCATTGGCATGGCATTCCCGAACCAATGGTGATCGGGATACCAGCCTCAACAACACATCTATCTAAGCCGGCCATATAAATACTCACAGCGAGCATCATGATTGTCCTCGACCACTATAGCCACTAATACTAACAATACAAGAACGAAAGCCGGCGGAGTTATCCATCGTAATTTACAACCTCAAATCATGATGGATCGCATCCAGGCTGCTTACACCGAAGCCGAGGCGCGCTACATAGCCGCCAACCCGGCGAGCCGTGAAGCGCATGAGACG
>JAPUUL010000046.1:0-35584 GCA_029590625.1 Lasiodiplodia mahajangana
GGCCCTATTCACTGGGGCTCGGCAAAAGGCGGTGATGACGACTTCACCATCTATGTAGATGCGCCGTTAGAATATATGCCTGTGTTTGAGAATATTGATTAAATCGATGTCGTCATCGAGGGCTTGGAGTCGCGTACGCCGAACTAAATAGAATGTTAGAAAAAGCTGATTCTCATCTTACAGTTCTCCTAGTGTCACACCCTTAATGCACATATCTAAGCATAGCAATTGACGCCGACCTTGCGCAAAGAAACATGCCACGTAAGATAGATTGCACTAATTTATTGAAAAGATAAACTCCGTATAGTTATTACAATCTTAGTGGCATTCCACCAGCACTGAGACCTCAGTACAAGGATATCCTTGAGCCTTACGCCCCTTGCGCAAACGCAAAAGCAGATAAATAGCAACCGTTTTTAGCTTTCACGACCGTTCACGGCCCATCATAATCTTAATTCGTGTCTTCATAAAAGCTCGTGCCTCTCAATCGTCTCGGCGGTAGGGGGATCCGCGTCATCGGACTGATCTTGATACCACTACAGCTCGTTCTTCGTCTTCTTCTTTGCCTCCTCAGCACCCGCGCCCAATTGACCCAACACCCATTGGTAGGCGCCCTTAACGCTTTCGCCAATCTTGGCAAACGCAGTGTCCACGGGGTTGGTGGTGCCGTACTTAAAGTAGGTAGACTGCTTCCGAGCCTCAGCTTTCAGCTCGTTGAGAGTGGAACCCTGGGGGATTGGCTGGGGGGTTCGTCAGCATCAGTGCGTAACATTTGATAGTAGGTAAAGCATTCTTACCACGCCATAACTGTCTAGATATGCCTTGAGTTCACTTTCACTCCATGTGTCAAACACATTAGTCTTGGCGGCTTGGGTTGCTTGGGCGAGATAACTCGTAGCTGACGCGTAGGAATCACCGCCACCCTTGGAGGCAGAAGCATAAGCGCCTTGCGCTGCCTTGACTAGATCTTCGCGTGTTGCGCTGGCGCTCTCGCCTACCCGCTTTGCAGCTGAGTCACCACTGTTGACAAGATAGTTCTTAAGGTGCTGGTAGGAAAGATCGTCCCAAGACCATGCGTTGAAGCTCGAAGCCGCTTTGTGAGAGTTGCGTCTCACTAGAGCGCGAAGTTCGTCAGTCTTAGAGGCCTGGGGAACCGGTATACCACGAGCATCTAGATATGCCTTCAATCGACTATCGGACCAGGTGTCCACCACATCACCAAATGCCTCCTGGGCAGCTAGGCTTGCATCATTCGTGGCTTTTGCATATTGGTTTCCAGCCTTGCTTGTAGCTGCACCAAATGCGCTGGCGGCAGAACCTGAAAGGGTATCGCCAAGGAGCTGAGCGCGATGCTTACGAACGAGGGCACGCAGTTCGTTGGTCTTGGTACCCTGGGGTACTTTTCACCTCGTTAGTTAAAATTGGCCCTCATAATCCACATATAAAACCTACCGTTGATGTTATTCTTGTCGCAAAACTCTTTCAGCTGAGAGTCACCCCAAGCTTCAATGACCTTATCAGTCAGAGTTCCATAGGCAGCACTGGCGGCATTCATCTGCTCCTGTGACTTGAGGTATGCGATGCGAGAGTTACGTCGGACCGCTGCAATTAATTTGTCACGCTACAACAAGACTCATTAGCAAGTCAAGCCTTTAAACAATTGGTATTCGAAAGGAAACTGACAGTTGTTGGCTGAGGAACAGGGAACCCATGGGTATCCAACCACTCTTTGAAGTCGGATTCGGACCAAGTTTCGTACAACCAGTCTCCTGGGTATGAAGCAGCCTCTCCAGCCTTTTTCGCGACAGTTTGGTAATTGGAGCGAATCTGCTGAAGCAGACTATCACGCTTTCGAGGTTGGGGGACTAAGAGATCAGCAAGCCCGAAATGCTATAAGGTTGAAGATGAAATACAGAAGTCATACCCGGATTTCCATGCTTGTCGGCAAATGATTTAAGAGTGCTGTCGGTCCAGGTATCTAGAATCCAATCCTTTGTATCGGTCCAGGCATGTTGAGCCTTGTCTTCTGTCTCATACCATTGTGACTGAACCTGTGATACGAGGGAGTCTTTGTTGGCCTCAGCTGCGTCTTGGGTTTCGGCGCCCTTCGACTTTAAATAGGCAGTAAGTTTGTCTGTGTTCCAGTTCTTGTATGGCGCGACGGCGTAGCTGTCCCAGTTCTTCTGGACCAGATTCTCAAGATCTTTGCGATCGGCCGGGGTAGGGTAAGGTATGTCATTATCGGACAACCAACGCTCTAGTTCATTCTCGTGCCACTTATTGTATGCTGCCAGGGATCAGGTTAGTAGGTTGTCTAATGATGATGAAACACCATATATGGCAGGAAGACTGATATATAGAGGGTAGATAGAGGCAGAGTGTAGATGGTGCACGGTAGGGGGTTCAACTGGTGAACGTACCTGCTTTGGAAAACCAGTTACTGCTGCCCACAGCGATATTTGTCGCCAGGGCAAAGGTGAAGAGGCTTGACAATTTCATGATGAGCAGTGTCCGAATGCCAGCTGTTGTAGAGCCCGTATGTATGTAATGGGGTGCGTAGTGTATTGTGAGTCTTCTTTTGTGCTAGGAGTTAGAAGTGATTCTTAAACTAGAGACAAGGATGAAGAGTTTGACAGAGCTGGTGAAGAGAGATAGATGTGGCTTCCGGTTTTGTGAAGAAGGGGATGTGTTTGTCTCACATACGTCACGTCAGTAGGGAGAGTGACATACGTCCTTGTAGGTTATGTAGGCAGACCTAGCTTGGATAGGCTTCTGGATAGGGGTAGTTCACATGTCGCAAGGGAAGTCAATCAACAAAAAGCATCTATACTTCTACTATATGTGTGTAAATACATCATACATCTTGTAGAAGGAGTACTTAACGTGAGTAGACTAGCACATGCTTAGGTGGTTAAGAATGTATCACGTCACTCGTGGTCACTTGCGGCCAGCTCCATCTACGATCACAATGATGAAAGGAGCCAAGCTCTTTAACTACAGGCAGCCATGTCCTAGTTACCTGGTCCGGCCCTGTTTGTCTGATTGACTGATCTTATATGCAGGCAGGTGCCTCCCTGACCCTGGTAAAAAGCCAATGAAAATATTGAATATATCGCCCGGAAAATACGGTATATAATAAGAATCTACCTTCCTGCTTAGATGCCTTCTCTCCCATTCGATCTAGAGACAATCCAGTCAAGGACGGCTGGCACCCACTGATTTTGAAAGCCTCGAAGGGTTCCTTACTGTACCGGATACGTCCCTAACTGGATGGAAACATGACGTATTCGGTATACAACGCAGCTAGAAACAATCAGCAAAAGAAAGTATCATGTTGCTGTCAAAGCTCCATTCTAAGTCGCCCCGCGTCAAGTGTCTAGGAGGAAAAGCTCCTGTGGAGCTTCTAATGATGTCATGGTTTTTGACCAGCAGCTTTTAGCCACTAATACTGTGGCTTGCCTACTAGCGGCACTGTAAGTAACGAAGAATCAACAATCATTGCCCAACAACATCTTCAATGCCTTCATTTATATTTATCATCTTATACAGAAGAATCCTGTCAATGGCTAAACTTTGCTAATATGTAAATCTTGCCGCCGTTGCAGTGGTGCATTGCTTATAACAGATTTGCCTGCCATCTCCTCCTCCAGCCTGCCAAACAGGCGGCAAAATAGACATTGGCAGCACAAGAATTGTGTATTGAGTTATGTAGAACTAATAGTTTAAACCCCATAATAACAAGCATCGGGTACTAGAGACATCTCTCATCATGTGCTATTATGTTCAATTGTTTAGCATAGACAATAAGCAGATTTGAAGTATTTAGTAGTTTGAGGCTTTGATACTGCCGGGCACTCCGTTAGGGTCTCCCCCTTGGCATGCTGATGCTGTTTGACGTAACATAGCGTGTCTCGGAGTTAAAGTTGATACCCCTAATTACCTGGGTAGCCTCCCGCAGGCGTCAGGGTTGGTAGTTAACAATGGAGTTTGCGCCTTTGGCAAGGCAGTATTGACATGATTATTTGTACGTAGCAATAGCTTAGGTGCTAAGGAAGGGTGTGTTGGGAAACCAGGAATTCCTTCTGCAATCTTGAGATGTTTCCTGAGATTCAGACGTGAAACACCATACAAATACAAAAAAAANCTCTATGACCCTTGAGCCTACCAAGTCTATCTTCGTATGATTCGCCCTACGAACTAAAACCTCTTTGCAATCTTGATATAGCCTGGCATTCCATTCCACGTCCCAGGATCCATGGTATATTGTAAACTTATCGAAGAACGCATAGAACGACTGGAAGTCATGAGCTAGATCACGTAGAGTGACCGATACCGCCCATTACCCCGCATTGAGCTGGTATCCTTCTCGGATAACCTCGTAGAATGTGACAGTTCATGCTGTTCTTCTATTCCGCCAAAGTGGTAGCTGACTCTCCGCTGATGAACCCATGAAGCAGTTAGAAACAGAGACCTGTTTATAAGCCGACAAAAACAGGCAAGCAGATGAGTCGTGGTATCAATTACAGTATAATATATCGTGTCATGACCCATGAAATACATTAAACACCGCCGCGTTCCAATCATGTTCTAGGTAGTTATTTCCAATTTTAAAAAGTGCATATGTATGTTTTGATCATCGCTTGCGCTTCGATGCCGTGTTGCAAACAGTCTGTTTTACGTGTTAGCAAAGCCTCCTTTATAGCTGTAGAGACGAAACGTACAGAGCGACGTTGGGCGAAGTCGCTGTAAAACCCATTCCATAGTTCTCTGGCAGAACAATCTTCTTGGCCGTTCTTAGTGCCACATTTTGGTTGTTTGTCCTGGCGTACGGGCTCGGACATTGATATCCAGGGCTTCGGCACGGGCCAGTCCGAGAAATGGAGATATTTTGCCTCGTTGTAGATAGCAACTGGATCAAACTCCTCGCGGTCGGTACCTAAATAATTTTGGTGATTATCGCCGCGGAACTCGCCCGTCAACAAGTCGTATGGGCGATGCGGCAGAATCATGGCGCTATCACCATAAAGTTGGTTTACAATCTCCATGTCGTAGTCATTGCGGCTAGATGATTCAACCTGCTTCATAATGCGATCGAACTCGACTTCGCTAGGCTGAACGAGCATCAATTGCGACGACAGAATCTTGTTGTCGGGGAATAGCCAGTAGGCGCGAGGCATGGCAACAGGGCAGGGCGGCATGAGGAATAGTTCGTCCATCGGCTGAAGTATGGTGGCGTCCGAGTCGACGTTCAAGACACGCTGATATTGGGTTTGGTTGAAGGCCAAGAGTTTGGTGAAGGATTCGGCCCATGTAGCTATAGAGAGGATCAATGAAACAGCTCGTACTAGGACAATACGTATGCCAAGGCCAACTTACCATCTCCGCCAGACCGCCGCTGGACCGACACGGGCACCAACTTCACGCCGTACTGATCTCGCGCCTTGACAAGCAACTTGGCTTCATTTGACGTGGGGTCGGTCTCGGTCGGGCTCATCATGTTGTCCGGGTACATCATGACACGGTCGGCCTTAGCCTTGAGGCGGTACAGGGTCTCAAAANTCATGACAGAATTGCAAAGGTATTCCTTGTTGGTCACATATTGAGTATAGGCGTACTTGGACCAGTCGACAGAGCTACCATCAAAAGAGGGTACGACAGCAGGTGGACAGTCTGTGTTGGCGCCTACGACGGTTGAGGCGGCACCGGAGCCGCCTCGCATCGTGGCCAAGGTTGGAATCTGGTCATAGTTGCGGAAGATGAGGAAGAAGAATCCGACGAAAGCGAGGGCGGAACCGGTGTAGCGTATACGTTTCGAAGTTAAAATCTGGCCCAGGCTGGGCTTAAGGTCGTTAACCGAGCCATTTGTATCAGTGCTCCAGAAGGGTGCCATGGTTCCTGGATGGCAGGTATTTAACGGTGAGCGTTTTTGGGTTGGCGGCGCCACGAGATGGGCAAACTTCCACTAAGCAAGTCGAGCGAAACTTTGTCGTCGTTATATGCGCCGTTCGGGAGCCCTGACTGCTGGCATGGATGACGACGCGCTAAGCGGCAGGTGTCGGTAATCTAATCTCGATGCAGGCGGATAACAATATTTTGAGTTGAGGCGACGAGGAAACGAGATGCGACGGCCTAGGTAGGGGCTTGTAAGTGAGAAAGAAGTAGGGATGCGATGTGAAGCTGGATTGAAAGGGCCAGCTTGCAGGCTCCAACAGCGGTTGGTTGCGCTGATGCGCGACGGATTGGGTCAAGAAGAGCCGTCGTATTTGGCGCTCTTACGTATACCTAGCCTTACAGTGGTTAGGTGCGGTTATCCATACCCTGTACTCGCCCGAGTCACCTAGGTACTGGGTAGGGTGGCCACCCGTCTGTAAGGGGTGGTACAGTTATACTGCGCATCGCCATCATAAGTACAGTATTGGATAGTCCGCACTTATTTGGCACTGTTGAGGTACTGTATATGTATCGTGGATGTTACCCATAAAATTAAGTAAGTAACTATATCGAATGGATATATAGTGTACCTAAGCAGTCTAGTTTTACATGATGTAGGTGTAACCAAGCTACATGTATGCCATTTGTCGTCTTTCTCACCGGTAAATGGTAGGATGAATCTAAGTGCAGTATATGTATAAGTATCTGGCAAAGCAAAAACTATTAGAGTAAGTGTGCCCACCAAACCTGCCATCGTATCTTAAGAGGCATACTTTTTTATGGCGATGTACCTAGGTATGCATAAGCAATGTCCCAAGACAATGATGTGGTTGGCTGTTTCTGGTAGGTACCTAAGGTAGTGTACATGTGTATGTATATAGCTCTCAGGGGTAAATGCACAAAGGTGTCTAAGGCTATTTTTATCCTCAAACTGGCTGATGCACTTTCAGAACCTAATTTCACTGGGTATTCAGCCGCCCCGAACATTTGCGCATTTCCCTCGAGGTGATAAACATGACTTCATTGCCATCTACTACCTCGATTCAATGCTACAGTTACATACACACCACCCTGCCAAAATCCATAATGTTTAATCATATGGGTAGATAGTAGACAATGTAGCCTACCCAACGCGGAGATAGTGCAGAGAAACCCGAAACCTTTCTTACAGTAAACAGAAACATAGCTCTATCCATCTGTAACATCACTAGTTATATCTCGTTATGCTGATCAGCACTTACTATGAATTCCATAAATCCATTTTATACATACCCAGTACACACGAAGTACGACAGGGGTTGATTATTTTTTTTTCTTTCTTAATTTTCCTTTTGACAGCGGGACCCCAAAACCCAGCAAGATAACGCCAAGCATTCGCTAAGCCCTGCACTAGCACTGCAATAATAAAGTCTTGGTAGGGCTACTACCTACCTACTCTGTAGAATTAAAACTACTGTACCCGTAGGTACCAAAGTATTCAATCAGCTTCCCAGTGTTGGGGAGACGTCTCTTCATGAATAATTCCCGGAGTGGTGCATATGATTATATCTATGGATGACATCCAAGTGTCCTCTGCCTATGATGAGATACCCAAAGGGCCAGCTCGAACATCTATCTATGTTCATCGAATAGGCGCACGGAGAATACTACCCGCCGGCACTAAAAAGCGGCGCAGCACATGGAGGTGGCCTCATCTTAGAGCTTGTGTGGATGTACCTACCACTCACACCACGCCAGACCAGAACGAGGTAGGCGAAGCAGAGCCCGCGTTCTGTTTCCAAGAACAGGTTGAGAACAGCGTCGAAGCTTAGTGATCGTCGGTTTAGTCTTGACCAGGAATGGGCTAACCAATTCCCAGCATTCAGATCCTCCAAGTTAATGCAGACTAGGGGCTCAAGCACCCTGACACGGAGCGAGCACCTAGGCCATATCCAGGTGTAGCGTACCAGATATGTGTTGTACTGGTCTCTAGTGTCACGGTCACGTTGTGGTCATTCCTGTCTGGATAGTCCGCATCGTCCGCCTTCGGCAGGCAATGGCGTCCCTCTGCGTACATACTGTACGGTGTGCTTTGGGGGCTTGGGTATGGCCTTATGAAAAGTTCCCTGACCAGAGCCGCCATTCACCAGGGATCTAGCTCGCGTGCCCTCGAGGTCCCGCTACCTACCTTTGATCCTCGATCCAAGTTGCTCGTTCCTCGAATACCTGCCCAGACTTGCTGTGCTTCCTCTTCCTCCCCACCTAATCGCTCGTTTTTCTACCTACTGTGAGGCACTATTTTCCTTGTTTCTCTTCTCTTGTGTCCAAAGTTACGTGTAGGGATCGTACATGCCTGTGTTTGTTCGGCTGGTCTCTCTATTATTGCGCTGACCGCGCCTGGTTCATGATAGAGGTCCTCATCATGATCTCTACGTCCTCCTCCCTCCCTCTCTCGCTTCTTAGTTACCTCGCCGTCGTCTCGAGGGCTGTAGCAGACGATCCGAGCCCCTTCGCCGCCACATGGTCCGACTTAACATATGGACCCGATGGCCCGTGGCCGGCGGTAGAAGTGACACTAGGATTTGATCAGACGATAGCTTTATACCCAGGTCGAGAGTTTCAGAGCTTCTTGTTAACGAGCGATTATTGCAATCACAATGATACGTGTACCGGTTCGAAGGCACATTTATACAATCAGGCACAATCTCAGGTCGATAATACGGGATCAACTGGCTCGATTCAATATAGCCCAGGCCCGAGTTTCATGATTGGTCTGGAGGTGGCTGGAGAAAATGCGGTATCATGGATTGATAATATGGATCTCGGCGGCTTGACAGTTCCCAACGTCTCTCTCGCGCTGCTCTCCGATGCGTATGCTGTGTATCCGGACGATACATGGTATCCTTTATCCGTTGGCTGTCTGGGAATAGGTGCGCCGGATACGGTCAATCAGTCTTTCACGCCGAATTCCGGCCCTCTAATCAATGCAAGTCTGGTCCCTGGTTGGTTGAATTTCAAAAACGAGATCCCATCCAACTCATTCGCCATGCACATTGGTTCCGCGAATCCCGCCATGCCCGGCTCCCTATATTTTGGAGGTTATGATCAAAATCGTATAGTGGGAGATATTCTCACCGAGACAGATGACTACACGAAGGCGATTTCCCTAAAAGATATCGGTATCACAGTTGTTGACGGTTCATCCCCTTGGAACTTCACATCCAAAGACGGTCTTCTCGCGGCAAACAACGCTTCGATCACGTCCGGGGGTATCAAGGTATCTGTTGATGGGTGTTCGCCATACCTGACCCTACCTCAGTCGACCTGTGACGCCATCGCTTCCCACCTACCCGTCAGATACAACGAAAAGCTAGGGTTGTACATTTGGCAGCAGGACGACGCGAAATACTCTCAGATCGTCAGCTCGGCATCAACCCTAGATTTCAAGTTTCTTGCGGGCTCCAACACGCAATACGTCTCTATATCAGTTCCTTTTCTTCATCTGAACCTTACTCTCACTCAGCCTCTCGTTGATACCGACGAACAATACTTCCCCTGCTACACGGGGCGTGGTGGATCATATACCCTCGGACGCGCTTTCTTACAGGACGCATTTGTCGGGGCCAATTGGGATTCGAAAACTTGGTGGCTTGCACAGGCACCTGGTCCGAATATTCCTACAGCCGAGGTCGTCACATTGAGTGAAAGCGATACCGAGATTCAAGCCAGTAAGAACGATTGGAAAGAATCGTGGTCCGGCTCCGTAAGTGTTCTCCAATGCGTTTTATTCCCTAGCCAAGCCCCTACGTTCTCGTTTACGGGCTATATTTCTCCCAATTGATAAAAAGGGTCTCAAATACTAATGCGTGGATTAGTGGAAAGCCCTCACTCCAGAAGAGGTGGCCGGGACACAACCAGTTACAACTTCGACCCCCGCCCCCAGTACCAGTGCCAGCGCCAACGAAACCGCATCGTCTAGTGGTCTGTCAACTGGCGCAGCAGCCGGCATTGGCGTTGGTGTTGGAGTAGTAGTATTGGGTATTCTTGCAGCTCTGGCTTTCTTCTTTTTCCGTCGCCGCAAGGCTGCTTCTAAGGCTAAGGAGCTCGATGCTGGGACGGCACCCCATGAAACACCAGCAGGATCATACAACCCACAGAATGGCACGCCACAGCAGGGGTACTATGCGCCTGTCAAGAATCCTGGCGCCCCTGGTTCGCCGCCCATTTCGGAGGCTTACTCGCACAGCCCCCACTCTATGGACCCGTCGTTGTACAGTCAACAGTACAGTCAACAATACTCGCAGCAATACGTCCAGCAATACCCTAGCGGATTTGCACAACAATACCCTCAACACTACAGTGCGGAGTTGCCGGGTGCTGGGAACCCTACCGAGCTTCCTGCCGCCGTCATGTATAATACCCAAGCGAACCCCGAGCCACCATTAAACCAGCAGCCTTCTCCGACCCTACACCACGAGCCGTCAGGTTCGTCTCATTAATATGGTTAGATTCAAGGTATATTACACACCTGACGACGGAAAGATGGGTAGGGAACTTTGGTTATAGCCGGCGTTGGGCGTTTGTTTTACATAGATTTACGATCTTATTGCATATTTCGATTCCCGTTGCTAGTCAAATCTAGCATCACAGATCTACTTATTCCACAACCATACCCATACCATTGTTAAAAAGGAGGGCTATTGGTGGCATTAAGGTAGCGTACAACGCTACACTTTAGCTAATTAGGGGAAGGCGGTGGAAAGCATATCTTCGCTGTACTTCTAGATCATTATTTCTACATAGAAACACTACCATAGCCGTTACAATCTTGGGCTTGGCCCTCATTAACTGAAACCACTATGTAATTTTGTATATGCTGTATGTATATAAGGTTCTCCTGACACGTGCCACGTTTTTTCTCTGCGGGTCGCATTGTTTGATTGATTTAGACGCTCAGCTTCGAGGTTGTTACCAAGAACGCTACCCGATCGCCCCCCCTGTCTGACACCCGTCTGGGGAGATGAGGGAGCCACCACGGATGCGACCCTGTACGTTGCGGCGACCGCTCTGTGGGCTGATAGAATAGGTACCTACGTGGGTAGCGAGGTAGGGGCGGGATGGTTATTCCTTCACCTCCCCCATGCATCACGTCCAATCTTCAGCTCGGCTACTGATGTTCGCCGGGGAGAAAGATGGCAGCGTAGATAAGTACGTTACTCTTCGTTTGGTCTCTAGATGAATTTGAGGCATTTACTAGGTAGGCTAGTATTGCATGTAGGTAGATCACCTCTACTACCTAGTGTGAAGGGCAGGAGTTTCAGGACGATGGCGTCGAACGCCCCCAAGCAGCTTGTCGTCTAATGCGGCGTGCCTCACATCCGATTAAGGGTTGGACCGGCATATTCCCAGCGTGCTGACGTGATACCGTCCAATCACTAAACATGCTTTAGCCTTCTATAATTCCGGTATTAAGTCAGCTGGCGGCCGCGTGTTTCGTAAAGCGCCAGGCGCGAGGATGATCCGCGGGGCAACGCCGCCAAGTCGATATGTTGTGCCCGACCATTGGATGCCACGAAATGTGTGCAGACAATACCTACACTCTGACCTACACTACGAAGAGATGGAGGCAGTACCCCGCGCTTATGTTTTGGGGCCTAAGCTAAACTAGGCGCAGCGAGTTGAGTGGTTTGCTAAAAACATTTATCTGCGTTCACGCGCATTAGGTATACCTAAAAANGTGAAAAGGCATACTTAAGCGCTGGGTGGCGCACCACACACCACGCTATCTTCTAGCTAAACAAGACCGGACAAACGGTCGGATATAGAAACTATACATAGTACCCAGTAATGATAGGCACCGCCAAGATGCTGATCGGCAAAGTTTGGTGAGAGTTAATGTATGATGACGACGTGAATCCCGAGGACTAGGGTACACACGTGTGGACCAAGTAGAAAGGATGGATGTATTGAGTCCGTATTGAGTATTTACTTGAAGATAGAAACAAAGAGAAAAGGGCCATTAGAGAAGTAGTAACATTACATGTGGCAATATGCCCCGAGTCCGCAGCCGAGATCATACAAGATTGAACACAGAACTTCCCGGGCTAAAAGATTCAGCCTGCAACAACGCTGGCACATAATATAGGTATCAAGTTTAAGGGACCACGCACGAAATCGGAAACGCACAATACCTATTAAGGGAATAATTTTGCGTAATATAACTGCATAACTCGCCTTCCAGCTGAGCTTAAATTTAAGTAGGGATTAATTGTTGAAGTAAAATGGGTTAGAGAATAACACTTAGGTACTTCTAGCTGCTTTCCCTGGTCGGTATTAGAAGATTGAACTTATACGGTAATAAGATCATAGAAGCTGCTTTTCCGATAACGGGTATGGTTACTAAGACACCATTCACTATCAACCGGAGGGTTCCCTATTCTTGAAGTCGTACATAACCTTACAAGTGCCACAATGATATTATGTTTCTACGAGTGCTGACGTACACTCGTAGGCTACGCGTTCGCGAAGCCTATAGTTTGCTGACATGTGACATGCAGTCCGGTAGCAACATAAAACCTTACGCAGATGCGGCGGATTGAGCTACATTTACGTTTTCGAAGCAAACATACATATTAGCAATGACCTTGATACGATACCCGGAATCGGTATTTTCAGTTGAAGGGAAATCTATGACAAAAAGACGCAAATTGATGAAACGGAGTACGCCAAATTATACCGTCTTTATTGCAAGGAGTATCCTGTTGCTCAAGATGGTGCCCGATGGGGAGGTTGTGGCACCAAGCCTCGCAATATAGACTGCCGGTTCTGGAGTCCATGGCGATCTAATCTGAACCTTTCGCACCCTTCAGATACCATTCCTAGCATAACCCTCTCCCTGCGCGCAATCACCAGTTTTATTTCAGCCAGTTTCATTACAAGGTTAATTATCTCAAGCTATGATGTACCAGAATCTTAAATCGTTGTGGCTTTTAAAAGTAAGTATAAAATTAGTTGAATCTAGATTATGTACGTGTAACTTAATTCACTACTAACAGTGACCCTCTTCTCTAGTGCACTATGATTTTTGGAGTTGTTACTATCATAACTTGTGCCTTTATATTCACCGTGGCTCTGCGGAGAGGAGACACTAGTTGCATCACTTTCAAACCAGTCGATAAATGCCAAATACTGGCTTTCTGCCATGGCCCATGCTCCGCCAGCCCTAAGAAGCCTTCTTGTGATAAAAATATGGAGGTCTGTAGCCTAGATCCAGCCTGTCAGAGGAACTGTGTCTGCAGGAAGATTTGCAGCTAGTAAATGAGAGGGCAGAATGGATGGGGCATATGAATACTTTGACAAATGGCTATTCGAGACCATCAACCTTTGAAGAGACCGCCTGTGTCCATGTGGTTCCCGCAGCACACGACGCGATATCCGCGCCAAAGTGCTACAAGGGAAAACAAGGGGCATACTAGAAGTAGACGAGCTGGAGGCCCGGTAGGTAGTTGCATGAGTTGAAAATCATACTCAGATGGAGCGAAGCATAGTCACTCCATACTACTACTACCTCATGGCGTTAGTTTCAATATCAAATTATCATCTAGGCACTATAACAGTAATACGCCTAGAGTCATTTATCATATATGTTAAGACGTAAAAGCGTCTTCCTATTTATGAGAACTCCAAACTATCGATATAGAATCATACTCTAGATTACTACCAACCTAGCAAGGAATGCCCAATACCCCTATAACTAGTGGCTCGAGTTATATCTTCTGTTGAAGTCGAAATCGTATCGAATGGGAGAGCTTTCCGACGCAGCGTCGGCGCTTTTGTGGTGATAGTATTATAGGTGGCCGTATTAAAAGGAGGGAACGCGACGAGGAAGGCGCAGTCTCCTCTCTTGCTTTGGGGGGTCCATATGTGACAAGAAGTATCTTGAGATTTGATCCTTCCCTGCAAGACCTGTCAACAAGCCCCTGGAAGAGCTGGGTGAACTCGCGCGTCTGGTCCTCGTTTCGCTTTAACGAACGGGCAAGGTCTTCTGCCTCGATAATTAAATAACACGGCTGAAGGAGTTTGGCAACATCCCACAAGATCTCAGCCCAGACACATGTTGCATGTTGGCTGTGTAGTTTAAGGGCTTGAAGGTGCCCGCCGACCAAGTGACTACATGTAGCTGAGTTAGTCTGAATCAGCTGAAAGATCAAGCTCTTGAACACTTCATCAGCAGAAGCTCCACTAGAACCGGAATCTAGGCTAGAAAGGTACCACACCACGTTTTGTGAGGACGATCGCAAAAGTGTGATTAGGTGCGTCACCAAATCCTTTGCGTTTCCTTCTGCTCGGGGTCCGACCTGGAGAATAAGCAGAGATGACTTTGGGGAGGACATCCAGCTATCTAGGCTACTAGAAAAGTTCGCCAGGTAGGCAGAGTTGCGATCGAATGTATGCCTTCGGTTCATAATTGACTGGTGCTTTTTGAGTGCGTCTTGGGGCATCCGCCTTGGCTGTAAAATCCTCATAATCTGTCCAAATTGCATGTCGATAATCCGCGGCCTCATATCGTTGACTCCCAGCCGTATCTCTTCCGATAGGCTCTTATTTTCTAAGTCTATTGTTAGTATATATTGCCAATTTTTAGAGACATTCAACACTGACCTATGGCGATTCGCACGTTGGCAAGTACAGACTCTGACATTTTGCCAAACTTTTCTTCCATGTTCACGAGCCTCTGTCCTTGGAGCTGTAATAACACATGTATATCTCGTATCTCCGTGCGGGCTCTTGCGGCGGCAATATTCTCAATGTTGTTTGCACAACGTTGAATTTCGTCTAGCGTCCCTTTGTAGCTGAGCTCGAACGGCTTGAATATTGCAGAAATTGCTCTACCAGCTGGCCCGCGCCTATACCACTTAATAGCTTTGTGAATGAACTGCAGTAGATGCACATAGATGTGGGCAATAGCATCTCTCATGTGATCATTTGCGTAAAGTTGAGCGTTGAGAGTTGTCTGTGGAAGAATCTCTCCGATTTCTGCCAGTGCCCGAGAAAATTCTGCAACGAGCTGAGCATGGTTCATGATACCCTGGTGGAAGTTAGGCTGGAAGTGATAAATTAGGACTTGGGTGGCAGAAATAACTTGCCACAAGGACGAATTTCACTCCTCCCCAGACTAAGGATACGTATTCCGGATGCTGTTGGGCTAAAACATCAAGCACATTACCATAATACAATAGTCGAGACGAAGCATTTCTTAACCATCTCTGTATTTTTTCCTTCTCGTTTGTAGAACTTTTATACTGACACTCTGTTTCGAGTAACAGTTGCTTGGCCTGTTCGATCGACGCCAGGCTGCCTACCCAGTCTAAAGACTTTGGGTCGTCAGCGAACTCTTGTTTTAAAAGGTTTACTGCCTCGTTAAATGCTTCTTGGGCAATGTCTCTGGACCTAGTATAGGTTAGAATAATCGTATTATAGGGTAGAAGGGGTGTCAATTACGATGTCTGGTTGGTAGAGTCATTCCTCGAAGCAAGTCCTCGACTGGGTAATAAAATCAAACTCATCCTATTGGTTACGATCTATCTCAGCAGGTTTTGATTTGGGTTTCATAGATGGATAAAACCCGGTAGAAACTAATGAGTTGACTTAACGTGATGCATAGAAATGACTGGAACTTTGAGTTGGATGTGATTAATTAGAGCACACTAGCGATGGTTTCTCCAACAATGATATTAACCTAGGATCAGGCAATGGGATCTGGGCATTGGACAGTGCTTGGATTGCGGATGGCAGTGCCCTCGGAGGCCTGAGAGGGGCTAATCACCACGGAGCAAGGGAAAAAGGAGGGGCAGGACTTGGGGGCTGTGTGATGCAAGGTCGACGAGGCGCACTGCAGATTCGTGGGGCTCATCTAAATACGACAGTACTCTTAATTTTCAATAAATTAGCTTTTTGCTGAAATCGGATCGGCGTGGCTTGACTCGACCTTCGAAGAATACATCGTCAGCTCAGCAGCTTGCAAGAACGCTTTTGAAGCCCAGCAAGAGTCTCATTCAGGCCATAATGGCCGAGTCTAAACGATTTTCGCTTCCGGCTCGACCAGTTCTACCCCCAGGAAGCACACAGATAAGAAGCCGACCGATCCTCGCAAAGCTTCAAACCCCCAAGCAGCCTCATAGTGCTAACTATTACAACCCTTCAACAACGCCCAAGGTTCTTCTTCCTCCTACGCTACCACTATCCCTATCTAACAGCACTACGATACCATCTACCGCTTTCCGAAGGGGCATGTCGGACCCGAAGCTTATCCCAAGCTTGCCGCAAAGCTCAAGCCGCCAAACTTCGATGCGAATAAGCAAGAAGCAAGCGAAAAGACGGCGTTTGGCGTATACTTTATCCGAGGACCTGACTAATACGGTACTCGTTACGAAGCTAAGACTGGTGGCTTTGGCTGCTATACCCCGCCTCTTCCTACTACAGTGTTCTCAAGCTCGCGACGCGGCTTCGGGTCCTGATCCTCTTATTTCTCGCTTGGCAGAGATGGCGGGAGATGATGATAAAGTTAGAGATTTGATGACGCGGGTTGGCGCTGGAGATGCAGATGAGCAAGAGCTAAGGCGGTTCCAACATCTCATCGACCGGATCTCACTTGAAATTCGATTTAGGCGCCGCTACAGCTGTTCCAGATTCCAATATAGCTGATGTTTTGCAGGATTGAGTCTATCAATCGCACTAGCAATTAGTCTTTTTTNATCTTATCTAGCATTCTAATCTTGTATTATACAGATTCTTAAATTTAAAATCTTTATGATTGCTACAAGGCTGCACCAGGAGATGTGACTACATCTACACTGAAGGAAGTGATCGTGGAGTATAGGGAGAGGCGAACAAAGGAGGCATTCCTGTATATAGGTAGGGTAGTATTCAGAGAGGATTTAAGGGCCTCGCGCAACAACAAGAGTCTATTACCTACCATACGTAAGAAGGGTCCTGACAATGATACTCAAGTCTAAGTAGCTTAGTGATAACTTTTAACTTTTTAAAGAGCTTAGGACTTTTCACCTCGGCCCCTTTAAATGAGAACCCATTGAACATGACAGTACTATCATTCAAGCTGGTCCATCGCGCGGTCTGTCAAGATCCCTTAGGTGCTCACTTATTAATATCTCTTATCGATTTTAGAGCAGTTCAATTCTCTTTCTGGGGCGTTTAGATTAGTTAGATTCCTTCATTCCGATCTTAAGTTTTGGGATTGTGCCCATTCTTTTGCGGTATGACCATGGGTCTTCTCAATGTACTCCTCAAACTCATTCGTGATCTTGATGGTTTGTTCCAGATGAGTGAAACCCAACGTCTCTTGGCGATACATGGCGAGCTGACTAGCAGTCCGAATCGCATTGCGTATTTGTCGCCCGTTTAACTGCTGGCGGGCCAACACGTCTACCTTATTCTTTAGCTCTCGGAAATTTGCATTTCTCCCACCTTCTTGCAACATATTGAAGAAGTTCATCCAGATTTCCCATCTGCCATCGTTCGTGAGCGGTGGGTAGTGTATGGCCAACTGGACTCTGGATTTGAAAGCCTCGTCGAAGGAACCAACTAGGATAGTCAGCTACACTGTCATCATTGAGGGACAAGCGTTAGATCACTACCTCTATTGGAAGTGAGGATTAAGATTCCGTCGTAATACTCTATGGCTCGAAGAAAAACCGAAACGAGGGCATTTCTTTGTAGATCTGCCTGAGTTCGCTCCTCGAGGAACACGTCGCTTTCGTCCAGAAGGACAACTAAAGTTACGATTCAGCGTGGATCCAAGTATTTGAGGACGAAAATGACGATTTTAGACTTACCTGCCTTCCAGATGTTGCCTATATAGAATGCGGAGTCCAGGTACTTCTCGACTTCCTCCGGGTCGGTCCCAACATCTCCACATGTAACTCGATAAAGGGGCCTCTCTGCTAATTCTGCTACACTTTCCGCTGTAAGTGTCTTCCCTGTGCCAGGGCCCCCGTGCAATAAAATGATGAGACCGTTTCCTTTTCCTTCAATAATATCGGCAGACTCGGAGTTGGACATATGAATATGTACAAGTGCCTTGATCAACTCCTTTTTCGGAAACTCAAGAACCAGCCGTTCAAACGCAGTTTTGTTCCAAGTGACAGGTTGGACATACTTCAACATAAGAGTATCTTGGCGCTGCATCAGCCATGATTGTATTGTCTCTCTCCTAGGAAATCTCACTTACGCCATTTTTTATCAGGCATGCCGAAACCTCGGATAGTCGAGGGCAGGAGGAAAACCATTTCGGGATCAGGAGGATTCTCTGCTCTCATATCTTCCTCTGTGAGAGAAACCGAATTTGGAGGGGCGGCTGTCGGCAAGGTTGTATGCAATTCGTTGTAAATCTTCATGTCGATCATGTATCGAGAGCTCACCTGTCTAGGATCTAGCAATCGTTCTCACGTGAATCAGAGTACGGGAGCTTACCGTTTGAACATCGAGAACCTGCCGAGGGACATTGTAGTCAACGTACTGCCGATGTCGACATTTCCAAAAAAGCTGCCCCCGCTCTTTTAGTCTGTCAGCCAATCCATCGCGATTATATTTCAGCGGGTAAGCAGAAAGCATTGTGAGAGGAATCTCTTCTCTCTCTTTCGCTTCCTGGGGCCAACTAATGAACCAGTCCCTTTTGCTTTGATAAAAAACACCGTTAAACATCCAAGTGTAGACCACGAGGCTTGTTCGAAGTTGGATAGTGTCACTGGGCTTGGGACATCCGACTATCTTATAGACCAAAGGATCATTCTCTTTTGAGGCCAAGATAATGTCGCCAGGTTCGAATAACTTGTTAAAATTCCTCTTCGACACGATGCCGGCAGTAAATTGGGCTCTTGCCACTTCATATTCCGTGTCAAAAGTTTCTAGGTACTGGCACAATACGCCCACATAGCCTTTCTGATCCTGGTCGTTGGCGTTATTCAGGAACTGCTTGAGTAAAGGTTGTGAGTGATAGAGAAGCAAGTACGGGCTTTCCTGACGAGTCGCCAGCTTAGGATTGGGAGATTGAGTTTGATGCTGTGGTTGTAGTATCCCCTCTAACGTAAAGGTAAGCTTCTGAGACATCTCTATGGTTTCGCGAAACATCGTTGCCTGTGGGCCGTTTCGGCGCAAAGCAAAGCAATAAGGCCGAAGCGCGGAAGGAATTCTGGCCAGCTTTGGCCCAGTGAGTACCTTGTGGAACTCATCTTTCAATGATCGATGGTAAGTCCCGCAGTCGTACCATCGGAAAATAGTCACGGCGGCATCTTCATGCAGCTCCTGGTATTCTGGCAAGTCTAAAATCGGGTCTACGCCACGCAGCGGACTAGCTCTGGTGTCGTCTCGGTATAGAGCTG
The DNA here is from genome assembly GCA_029590625.1 of Lasiodiplodia mahajangana. Lineage (NCBI taxonomy): Eukaryota > Fungi > Ascomycota > Dothideomycetes > Botryosphaeriales > Botryosphaeriaceae > Lasiodiplodia > Lasiodiplodia mahajangana. The sequence continues at coordinate 19,308 of JAPUUL010000046.1, forward strand.
GCACATCCTTGAAGTAGGAATGAGATGGATGACTTTTGTGCGCAGGCTCATATTCGTCCTCGTCGCCGTATTCGTCTTCATCGCTCGATTCGTCCTCGCCGCTCCATTTGCCTTCGCTGCAACGAACAGCGTGTATAATCAAAGGCGATACCGCTTCTCCTAAAGTCCCTGTATATCGCGGTTTCTTCTTGGGAATTGAGATCGTGTCCTTTTCATTATCATTTCCCTGTTCGAGAGACTTGCGCGACCTCTTCGTTGGCTTGTCTTGTTTGTCTAGGGCCTCCGTTTCTACCGAGTTCGAAGACATCGTTCATAGTCGTTGAGAGTGCTTGATGCTTCTACAATCGAAGGTTCTCCACCTAAATAGTACTCATTGCTTACGACATAATTCAGCCCCAATCACTGCTCGCCTCACTTTCCCATGAAATTGTGGTGGCTAATCAACGCCAAGAGTGGGGTACATACAGTGAGGCATGATGACAGCATCTTCGCCTAGAGTTCCTTGTGCCAAGACTTGGAGAGATATGGTTATACACACCTACTGTTGTATGTGTAAAGATGGGATCCTTATTTTAGCACCAGCTATGCTCCCACCTTAGGTTTATGCATACAAAGATATAAAGTGTCACCCCTCTTAGGAACGCTGTGCCAAGTCGAACCCACTGGCCATTTTTCCGTGCCTCGCAAGCTGCTTCAATCGTGAGCCTGCGTAAGGCAAGCACGAGGCCTGCACGGATAAGGGCCATGACTCTTGGCAGTTGCATGTCAGATACATCGTTGCCTATATAAGAGTGTCGTAAAATATGAGTAGAATCATCTTAAATTATAAACCTGTAACGCTCTTCTTCGACACTTATTCCCCCTGATGAAGATAGATTGGCGCGGTGGGGAGATAATATTAATAAGTTCAGGAGGCTCCGGTATGGTCACAGGACCTAGGGATGAAAAACCGATCAAAATCTAGCATTATGTTTATTGGGGTGGGGGTAGTTAGGTAGGATGCTAGAAGTTGAGGCATGGCTAAATGATAGTAGTAGTAGTATTTAAAATAATTAGAATAAGAAGAGGCTCGGGGCTCTGCGGGATTCAATAGTATACATATAGGCAGTAGAATTTGGCGTACCATCCTCCGTTATTTCAATATAGAATATGTAGACGAGGGGAGGAGATGATAGAAAAGACTGAAGACCGAGTGCTAAAGGGACATTACACCCAAGAATGGCTTAGGGTATTACGAATTATTTTCACAACTCGTATCATGTATCATACACCTCCTCTAGATTCTTAAATGTTTGACTAGTTTGAGTAGATGTAAGCTAGTTCCTCCTCATTGAGAAACTATAGCCCTCCATATGTCTTCGCGACGCCTGGCCTTCATTGATTGAGCTCTTGAACAAGTGTCTTCATAAGACTGTCGAGATCCTCGGATGCCAACCCGAGCTTCTCGTAATCCACGACCTGCGAGTTGTAGTCACCTCCATACCCTTCCTTAAATACAACGGGGAATAGTGTCATCATGCGAGCCATGGGATCAGACGACTCCATACCAGCTTGTATAGCCTGATCCGAATTGACGCTAGTAATGGCCCAATCCTTCTCGGTCGTCCCGGTTGCACGCATGGCGCTAGCAAGCAGGTCCCTCTGGCTAACGTAAAACGAACTGAAATAGACGAATTCGTTCTTGTATTTGGACAGTTCAGCCTCAGGGAGAGCAAGTAGAGACGCCAACGTCTCTCCAACGCGTGCCAGGGTTGTGAAGTTTCCCTTGACATTGCCATCATCGTAGAAGGCCGCGGTCTTCTTCTTCAAGTCGATACCAAAGACTAAAGTACTAGATGTCAGTTACAGACATTTTGGTAACCTCTAAGCAGCCTTGGTGCTCTAGGTAAAAGCTGCCAGCACTAGGGGGCCATGACATTACTTACCGCCCAGACGGATGCTAAAATCAACCCAGGGGTTGTTGACCACGCCGATCCAGCTACTGACGCCGAGTTCCTCAATCAATTTGCGGTATGGCGCCTTCATTTTCATCATCGGGACCACAGCATTCATCTTCTCGTGTGTGGGGTCGGACCCAAATTCGCAAGGGACGATGTAGGGAACGCCAGCTTTCGCTGCTGCCTTGATCAACGGGATTTGGACTTCATTAGCCGTATATCCCAGGGCCAAGATGAGAGCATCCTGGCCTTTCAGGATGGGTAAGACGAAATCCTCGTCGTTATAGTCACCGACGTGGACGGTGACCGCAGACGGGAAGTCGGCGTTCGAACCCGGCCTGGTGAGAACAGTTGTATGGTGGCCAGTTGCAAGAAGTGCCGACAGAATTGGCGCACCAACTGTTCCATTTGCGCCAACCAGGGTTATCTTGCGGATTGTCTTCTCAGATGCCATGTTGATCTTGCAAGAAAGTATCTCTGTGGTAGTTGGAAACTGATAAAGTGACGAAAGGTGTGCTTTCAGGTATTGGTCTTAGGACAGTGATGCTTAAGAGAACGAGAAGAAGTTAGGGTTCATGAATAGAACGACCCTTATATACACTGCCACGTAAAAGAACTGGTAATATTTATTCGGCCTTCATTCGGACGAGCTTGCCCAGCCCTCGGTGCTTTTGTGTATCCGCTACCCTATTACTTCCAGGGCCATCATGACCTTGGCATATATGCTAATCCGTGCGTACCATGGGCCTTTTCGAGGATCATGGTAGGGATCTAGCATCCGAATACTAGAGCCGGCTGTTACTAGTCTGGAACGGTGTTGTTGCGTAGGTGAAAACACGCCCAACATTTGTAAGCCGGCAATGAGCCCCACTCTTTCGGACCCGGATTGCTCGCAACACGGAGCAAATACAAGTGCGAGGTCTACTTAGGTAGATTTATAGTCCCCGGATACGTACACACCCCTTCGGTATTCTTAGAAGCACACCTAACAAATCGTGTTCGCACCCAGTCTACAGGGATTAGGTTACTCGTAGCTTGGTTTTTAATTTGCTCGGAGCCTCTGATAGAAATCATTCCGTGTATGTGCACATTATTAATTACATAATTCGTTTCAGGCAGTGACACAGGAGCTGGCATGTAGAGTTGAAGTACATAATGGGGGGTATAATTGTCTATTCTAATCTACATAGGTTAACGATGTTACAGTAGATTGAAACATCTACGAATGCTCGTCTGAGCGCTGGCGCGCCCACTCATTATCTTTCCAGATTTGTTCAACCTGCTCGGGAGTGAAATCTGTGTCGATATTCAGATATTGACACATTTCCTTGGTAGTCATGTTTTGGATCCGCAAAACAAGTATCGAAATCCCGTATTGAAGAAGAAGAGGAATATCAAGATAGTTGGCCGCGTTAATTAGCCCAACAACCACTTGGCTCTCGTGAATGTCAGAAAAGAACTTGGCGTCCCACTCGGGCAGCACCTTCGTTTCCTCAGGCAGCGGGTGGGGATCTTCGCGATGTTTCTCACACCATTCCATACACTTTTCGAGAATCTTGCCGCTCACTTCTGGAATGGGGATTTCCGTGTCGGAAGGCATGTCGAGATCCTCAAACATGGTTCGTAGCATAATTGATTGCTTGACAGCTTGAAGGCTTGCCTGAACCTTGAGGCCATCGTTGGCGATGAGAGAGAGCATTTGGTTGGAAGACATTTTATAGGTTTTCAGGTTGGATAGGTAGTTAAATATAGAGATTGCTGATAGAGTAGTTTTGGGGACAGAATAGTTTTCGATATAAAGTGGTGTCTGATTATGGAAGCTAAATGCCTAGGATCGATATCGTAATAGATGCCTTTTATAGATGATAGATATCCAGGCGGGAACTAAACATCTTCGTTGATCAAAGACTTAGAACTCCTTTGAATCTTGTGAGTGTCAATGCTATTGTTTTGTTCTTTATTTAAATTTCAAGCAAGCGGGAAAACATTGGCCTTGTTATAATCAATCGGCCACCTGTATTCAACATTTACACAAAGAACACAAAGTTGTGAGCTTGGTTCCCGTGTTTTCGATTCTATTTGCCCCATAGTACGCAGAGGTGGCTCCAATTTACGTTTGTTCGCTTAATGAGTTCCAAAATCTTATTTTGTTGTGCGCTGCTCCGGGGCGAAATTGAACGTGTTTCAATTGCCACGGCAATATCAATCCTCAAACCGCTAAACAAATATGTAGTGAGGGAGAGAATAAAGTGAAGATGTATTTGCGCTTTACCTCCACTCACATGCTCAAATTAACAGCCCGTCGATATATTCGCGGCGAACAAGCTTAGGAATCATATGCCGTACTGAGTAAAGCCTTCAAAACGACGCTAGCAACGATTGGGTAATTTAGTTAGCATGTCTCATAGAAATCGCTGTAACGGCACCCCTATTCTACACGAGACACAGGGCCTGATAATTGATAACTTGAGACTCACTCTAGCGCTGAATGTGCACTAGGTGTCAGGAAGCGGGACGGCGACGCAGTATTGGAGATCTACAGTTCCGAATTCCATTTTCATAACTATGAGACATTAGAGGGCCGACTACTAGGTCGGGCATATACTGAGATGGTTTTGATCATGATATTTCTTTTTGTATACAAATGTGGAAGATTTGGTATGGAAGACTCCAGGACTGGGGGTTTTAGGATCCGGAAACAGAGTCCCCCCATGTACCATCTGTGACCCAACTGGCTAAGTTCCTCACCGTCACCCCATTGCCTTGAAGCTATTTTCACAAGGTCTAACTTAGTGAAGCTAATGTTAGCAGTAGATCCAGTGCTCGAATAAACTGCTAATAATTTTGTGCTAAGCACTCTTAAAGTGGTTTCTTGTCAGTAACAGGCGCCTAGAGTGGCGATAAGACGGGGAAAAACGGTAATAGGTTAGAATAAATGAGCTCACCGGGAATTCCGGTGGGTTCGATAACGTACCTCGGTAGGTTATGGTAATGTAGTAGTTCAATATGTTTAGCTATAAATATAGCTTATAACTGAGTATATAGACTTATCTAGAGCAAACAGTCACCCCACAACGCAGGAAACATAGCATAGCACAATACAGCAAGTGTTCAACAGCTCATAATATAAGGGATCTCGATGAGAACGGTATAGAAATGTTTTATGGCGTCCAAGTATTGTAATATGTGGGAGAGCAGTGATCGACCCTCGATATTGATTCATAAGGCTAAAAAACCGGTCGCGAATACTCCCTGTGCGATTAAGACAAGCCGATAGCCAATAATATATGTGGTTCCTGAAACTTCGACATACCGATCCTCTGCCCCTATTTTCATATTTGTCTTTCAATGGCGAGATGCTTCAGTGGGATATATGCTGGCGTAGTAGCATCCCTACCGGAACCGGAAAGAGGACAACGACTCTTCAAACTCTCGGGCGTCTTCTTTGACCGTATGCAGACCAACACGACAAGAAAAACTAGCATAGTCAGCCCTACGGTAGAGGCGACTAGTATCCACCACTCATTTGATACTTCGAGACTTTTGGTTTCTGGGTCCACGGGGAATACATTGGCGCCAAACACCGTCTTAGAAGAAAAAGGTTTGTATGTTAGGACAAGCTACTCTGAACGGGTTGGGTGATGATCATGGAATGGCGTGAAGCACTCACAGCTACGAAAGTAGGGGGTATAAACAGCGACCCCAGTAACGTGAGATTCCTAGCTTGCGAACTTGTTTTCCGAGAGTTTTCAGATATTTCCAGGTGGTATACCGCGTCACGTTGTGAATTGCTCGCACGGAGCTATGTTGATGATTAGTATGGGTTTGCGTAGTGGCACGTTGCCGTATATCATGGAGCATCTGATGGGTAGATACTAAAACAAATGACTTACTAGAGAAACCATGTGCTCAGCCCGCTGCTGTACGGACGTGCGCATGGTCTGTCGCAGCCGTGTCGCGGTCTGGAGAGCCTCTATCTCATTGTCAAAGACCTGGCGCTGTTCGTCCGATATCCTCGGTAGGTGGTTCGACGGGTTGGAGGCCGCGCATAGTTTAATATAGCGGTCCATGATGCTCTGAGCAAAACCCAAGGCAGACAACTCGAAGTCGGTGGTACAGCCCAGAGTCATTAACTTGTTGTTAACATCGTTTAGTTTGACTATTGCCTTCCCGTGTTCCTCGTATATCTTGTTCTCGTTGGGGTGTCTGCCACCTCTCTTAACAGAGTTGAACGCTCGAGCCTCGCCACAGAACCTTTCCATTTCGTTCTCCTGTTCCTCAAACACACTCAATACTTCTGACGTGATAATCTCGTTTCTATAGTCGAGCCTTTCGCATAGTATGTTGAATAGATAAGCTGGAAAAATCATGATTTCGTGGTGGTGATCGGATATCTTTGTCCTCAGCCATTCTCTGTCGCCTTCCGTCGGGACGGTGATGATGCACATTGTCGAGTTGGTAAGGGGGCAAACCCTCATGGTTAAAAAAATATCTTCATTGCGTAGACGAGGCGATTGTGCAGCGAAAACTAAACAGGCGATCAGTGAGACTATTACGACTAAGCTCAGGGGGCGGTATGACGAGAAGACAATTTAGTACGTACTGAGTGGTGATTCGTCATGAACACTAGGATTGTCCTTGATGTAATAGTGGTATCCTGTGTTAAGTCTCTTCCTTCTTGCGAATGATGGCGAAAGGTGGAAAGTAGTGATCAAGTCATTATAGTGAGCTCTAGTAATAGAAAGGCCGACCTCTTTCGCCCCCCTTGCGGATGGCGGCGCCGGTTCCTCTATTAAAATGCTGCGGTAATGAATACTGGTCAGAGAATGCTTGATGGGAAGTCTACCCAATACAAAGGGAGGAGAAATTTACACAATGTCGATAGAGAAGGGCGAACGAGACGTTTTCCCCTCTTGAGATCTCCTCTAAGGTATTTGTTAGTGCGGATAATAGATAGAGGCGTGTAAAATTATGGCTACATACGAAGAGATTGAGGCGTTCATCGAACCTTGGGCCTCGTACTTCTTCACCAACGGATGAAGTACTATCCCACCATAAGACGTCGGTGGGCACGCGATGTCGAAGCTGCAGTGAATATCCGTGATTCATTGTCGAACTTGGGGCTGAGAACGGTGTGCTAAGCGGGCGAAAGAAGCGCTCCGGTAGTACAGAGAGAGAAGATTGTGTGTCACCACACGCGTACTACCTAGGCTTATTTATCGCCCTACGTAATTCGTATCGAGGTTGTTGCCCATGGATGTCTTTGCCTGTGGAGGGACAACGACTGTGATATCAGACGTGTATGTACGGCAAACTGGGATACATTCTAGTTTCGTCAGCCCCTTGATGTCGCGGAATTAGAAATAAACATTGGCGTAGTGCATGGCCTCAGCCGCCCGGTAACCAAACCCCGGATGAGCAGGGCCATTATGTATGTAGAGCCGATCGTCAACAGTTGTATAATTCGGGCTTTGACTGCATGAGAGGAGAGACTGTAGAAGGTAAGAAAGCCGCGCGCTGTTTTGATATGGGATGAAAGCTGAATCGAGTTGGCGGCAGAGCGGGCAGGGGTCGGGGCCTGTCGTTGCATGGTTTTGTGTCAATTCTGCAGCGTGCATATACATATGATACGTTGCTGCCAGATATGCTTAAGCGACAATACGCCGTATGCTACCTAATTAAGTAAGCACTTCAAGGATTAGGGGACCCTTTGACCGCATGTCTCCCAATAGAATTCAATTAGAATCCGCTGCCATAGCTAGAAATTGAAGCAAAATTGAGACCAAGCATAAAGTATTAAGTGATATGCCTCTCATTCTTTCATATACATGATTATTCGTTGAAACAAGGGCAAAAACTCGTGATAAGCTTCTCTCGTTCAGCATTACATGGCATTTTTGCAATCCGTACGTTTCTCGCAAACGCGTTGATATCCAAGCAAACGTATGTTGGACCAATACTTACATGTATAGCGCGACAACTTAAATCCTATGCCAATGCGCTCTAGTTACTATTTCATGAAAGCTGGCTTTAAGATTGAAAGAAGTGAAAAGGCTAGCGAAATAAAACAGACCTCAACACTCCAAAAGAGCTGAACAGGGCTAATCGAAACACTTGGAATTCGGCGTGACTACCTTCATTATCGAAGAACCAAACCGACGACCCGAGCCGCTTAATGATGAATTTGACAGCCAGACTCCAAGTAGAGATCTATTCCACGAGTGACGTGGGCTTGGTCGTGGCAGGGTCACCGACGAAGGTTACATATGCCCACCACTAGAAGCCGAGTCGACCAGTTTGCCACGTGAGAAGGGTCCAGTCAACGAAACCGCCTCGTCTTCAAGTTTCGGGGGGTCACAGCATCCCTCACAATTCCTAGAACACGGTGGTTGCAGTGGTCGGGAGGAACGACTATGCCCTGAAAGCAATAAACTCGAAGGCGCTATCACGCACGACAGAGGGCATGGTATTCCATCAGGCCGTGCAGCTCGCCAAGTCATACAATGAGACCATCGAGCCCGAAGAGGAAGCTGAGGCCTGGTATTCTGGTCCTGTTATGAAGTACTGGTCCCTCTGCTTCCCAATCCAGCTCAAGCCTGGGTAACGCGAGTTGTGGAGATCGGCCCCCAACAAAGTGCAATTAACTTTCGCTGAAGAGCTATTGGCGTAAGTGGCAATGTCGCGCAGCGTCTCCATAAGGAAGAGCCAAGAGCATTAACTTCTACGGCTACATTTCGTTTCATCGAGCCCAAAACAAGACTGCGTATCCCTTTCGTGCCCTTGTCTCCTCCTTGTCTCCAACCCCATGTAGCCTCGATGTTAGGCGGCTATCAAGTGGCTATGTCTTCGTGTTTCTACCACTCTCATTGGACGAGTTATTTTTAATCGAGATGTCCATGCATAAAGACCTACGATATTCTCTTAGTAGATGCCGCTTAAGGCGATAGGGTAGCATTCACTGCAGGGGACGCAGCGGCAACGGCCCGAAGTTTTATATACCGGGAACCGGGAGGCTGTCTTCTAGTGGCAAATCCTCCGGCCGATCTAGACGACTCGTCCGGAGAAGCCCGAGTCCGCTACGTTTCTAATGTACATGGTATCGGCTGCAAAGACCCTGGGAGTGGAGGACTTGAGGCTCTTGATGGGGCACTCTCCCATACCGCCGATTTGCAGATGAAACTTTATTTTTTCTGGCTACCGCCAGTCTTACAAATAGTCATCTTCTTCGTTAGCGGGTTTAATCTATTGGTTGCCCTGATTGCTATCCCACATAAGCCCGCATATCAGCTATGTACCTAGCTCTTACCGCCCCCATCAATATACCGAAATCGAATTGTATGAAGAGATGTACGCCTTCATAGATGAACCTTAAGATGATGCTGTATGACTAGCCCACTCTAGCCATACAGGATGTAGTATTAGCGATAATGATGACAGTAGAGATTGACCGCCTTGTTGAGGCTCTAGATCATGGGACTCATTCCCATGTGTATCGTCTTCTCTTAACTAAACACAGATCATGTTGCATTTTGGAGTCTTTGTCATCTGCCTGCCTCGATGATGCCGTGTGGTGGATACTAGCGAATGACAGCAGGGATATTGTATACAAGGCAGGGGTTCCTGAAAGAGGCATCACTCGGTCACGCCCTTGCACGGCGGTGTCGTCTCAAATAGGCAAATGCTCATACAAATACCTATATCCTCCACCAGTCCTAACATTGCTAGTGCACCACATCGAATGGCAGGAAGTGAGCATTATGGAGTCCGGCCGTTCCAGAAGGAAACGGTTGAGTCGGAGGAAAGACGGGCCCGCTTTTGAATTCATTGGCATCGCCGGCAGTTCGAGTAGTATCGAGCCTCACACTGAGGAAGCAAGGGTCATCATTAGACGGCAAGCTGCTAGGTCGGGACGGCAGAAACACCTCCGCGAAAGCACCAGCCAGAACCAAGCGGAGTCCACGAGCGCCATTCCCCAGGTGGAAGATCGCGCGCATGAGAAAATCAACATCCCACCGTGGACCCAACACGCTCGGCCAGCCATACAGCCCTCGATCCACGGGTACGAAACTATGAGGGTCGCTTATAACTTCGATATAACGGCCCTCGACAGTTTCATTGACGTGGATCTTGCCGTCAAGGCGTTTAGCCTACTACAAGACCACCCGACTAGCCCAGCTGCGTTCCTCCAGAAGGATTCCTCGTCTTTCCTTGCCTACCTACCGAGCCGCTATGGGTCCAAACCCTTTCTAGATGATGCTATGCACTGTGTAGCGGCAAAGGCTGCCCAGATGCTTGGGCATTCGACCACGAAAACTTTGCCTTCTAAACTGCACATGAAGGCATTGCGCAGCCTGTGTTGTACAATGCGAAACGATCCTACTTGTATAACTGATATCTACTGTGCGACAAGACTTTTAGTACTTTACGAGGTAAGGCATATCATATATTCCATCACGTTATAGGTCAGCAATAACAGTACGGCCGTAAAGTCCCTCGGTTCCCCAGATACAAATGCCTTGGCCAGCCATAACGAGTGTGGTATTAAGCTTCTTAGCCAAAATGGCCTTCCGCTTGATCTATCCCGCTTTGGCCGTATGCTTTTCAGAAGCCAGGGGCCCCACGTCGTCTGTTGCATCCCCATTCTATAAGTGGAAGTCTTCCTACTAATTCTTCTCCAAGCTCATATCTGAGATGTACAAGAAAGAGTCTTCAATGTTCGAAGCCCAAGAATGGCAACATTTCTTTGACCGCGCCGCTAGCATGGAGACGGACGTCAACGCCCACTACTGGTGGAAATTCTTCGGATGCATGACCTACTTACCAGGCGTAATGAAGGACGCAAGAGCTCTTTTCTCTGAAACCTCGCTTGACCCATTTACGTACTCGTCGCGAAGCTTTAGCATTCTCCAGAGAGCGAAGAATATGTATCAAGCACTGAACGATAGTCACGTATTATACCAACACTCCGCATCACAACCCCGGTCACTGCTCGACCTACCTAACCCCGCCAACGTCGAGTCCACGGATCGCGTCAGACTTCAAGGCTTCCTCCTATATCCTGCCATGTTCATACTTCGTCTTCAGGCCACCCTGTCTTTTAGTGAAGTAGATCGTGCTATGGGCGAAGAAGAGGCACAAATGTTAGCAGCCCAGACATTACTTATTGAGAAGATCGCGAGGAATTCGGACCCCACCATGGCTTGGCATCTAGAGCAGAGGAACAGTCTACCATATTCTATCATACGTACGAGAGAGGAATGGCTTCCCATCAATGAACGAGGGGAAAACTGGGAGGAACTAAAGACCTTTCTTGCAGAGCGGTGGCTGCTGTGGGAAGATTCTTATAACGGCGCGGTTATGGTTAAAGAACTCGAGCGACTCCAAGTTGAAAATTAATTTAATACTATTTTTCTGACTTAAGAAAACGCTCTTTTGGCGTAGCGACGACTGAAAACCTTATTGTTGACGGTTGTCTAGTACGGGGGAGCATATGATTTTTGTTGATTCACAAGGTGTAACGGTCCCTATATAAGTAACTGCGAACGGTTAAGGTTCCCACCTTGACATTGTTCTACTTTTGGCAGTGTCGGGGTTTAGTGTTGCAGTTCTGTTCCGTGACACGAGTCCTTGTATATAATAATAGCGTGGCTACGAGGGTATCTCTTCTTTGTTTCCTAGGCATGGTGCTTCGGGATTGCGACAGTGGTGCAGCTTCTCGCGCAGAGAGTTCTGCGCGCTTGTGGAATCTTTCTAATGGATCACTATATGAGTATCAGATTTGCGGTCTACTAGATACATTGGTATTACTAATTATGTTATAAAGAGTAAAGGAAACTATGAATATAAACTTGACCAGGCCCTAAAGAGAATAAAACCAACCTACAACCAAAATCTCCACGCTAAATCGAGACATTAAGATAAATCTGTACAGGAGGTTCCCCTCTCTTCTCATTCTTTTTTCCCTCTCCCACGCCCCTTTCTCATATTCCTTGGTTTCTCATCTTTGAGAAGCCCCTGTGTCCTCTAAGACATACGTATCTCCATCCCCGGTTGGCTTGTAGACCACCTGGGGAACAATCCAGTCTGCGAACTCTCTCTTCTCCTTTCTCCAGGAAATACAGAACGCCGCTCGACTGTGGCAGGTGGAAATCGTAGACATTTGGCTTCTGATACTCTGGACACACTCCTTCAGCCCCTTCACATTCTCCTCATCCTTCGCGAACTTGGTGCGCTCTACTGGTAACGTTACTCGTACGGTCGGGGCGATGTCGCGTAGCTCTTTGTCCTTGGAGGTGCGGCCTGATCTTGACGCCCTTTTAGCACTTCTCTTGGCATCTTCCTGACTATAATTGACAACTTCTTGAGATGCAATCGTCAGGCCGTATGTGTTGTCTAGGCTCCCCCACGGATACCACTTGCCATCGTGGAGCTGGACATCCTTGACCCAGAACCATACTGTTATTCGCCGAGGATCGAGCATAAATTCATTTGCTAACAGCGTCTTGACGGTCTCTCTGCATTGGTCCTTATTCGGGCCAAATCGCAGTTCTTCTTTGATATCGTCGAGCTTTCTGACCCCATCGCCAGGGCTCGTGTCAGAACCTCCCTCTGTCGTATAGCCGGGATAGGTGATCGCCTTCCTACGTGGTGGCTCGCTTTGGTGTTCTTCCTCTTGACTGATGTCTTCCTCTTCCTCTTCCTCATCAGCGACAGGCTTCGCTATGAAATGTTCGGCATCGATCGACTCATAGACCGTGCCAGGCTCGAACTTCCATGAATACGTCCGCGTTCTGAACTTGAACGCGGGCTGCATATGTTTCCCAAGTGCACCATAGCTGTCCATAACAGCCGCAATGATCTCTTTGATTGCGGCGCGAGTTGGGAAATATGGTAAAGTGACTTCGATGTGAGGTGCACAGTAGAAGTGGTCTTGGACCCCTGACCGCGACTTATACACCCTCCAAGTGTCCCTTTTGTCAAAACGATAAACTGTCGCCCTGCATGAAACCGCATTGAGGTCTTCAATCCGAAGTAGATCCCTAGTTAGGTTCTTGACAGTATCCAGCATGCTACCATACAGGTGCTGGAACATGTGAAGTAGCTGGGCGCATGGGATTGGGTCCAGATGCTCCGGGTAGCGGCTCACTTTCACTAAGAGCGCAGCAGCGGCTGATGACTTCTTCCTGGGCTTCTCAAGCTCGACATTTAGGATCCTGGCACATCGGTAACTATCGGGCATCATTCCTGTACTGTTGCGCCTATGCTCCCGGTATTGTAGCCCCTGGACACCATTGCTGGTACAGCCGCCGTTCACAAAGTCGTACGGTGATGCGTTTGGTTGCTGGTAGTCTAAGAGTGGAGAAGTACACGGTGGCGGAGAACAGCAGCGTCGGGGACCGGAGAATAATTGAGGACATAGTGTAGGGTAGCCTGAGGACATGGAACCGTGCGGCGGGGGAGAACGCGAACATTGCCGGTCTGGGAACTGGGAAGGATATCTTGAGAATTGGGGTGTCGATGGGCGCGACGGCAGGGAGTTCGGGGGATGGTAGGACATGGTGAATGTACCCAATGGGGGTGGGAATTATGGAGAAGTCCAGTCGATATAGTGATAGTGGTGGTGTGTATAATACAGCAACAATAATAATAATGGATAGGGGGGTTGATAAGGGGTTCAAGACTTGACGATGTCACCAATTCCTATAACGACTTCAACGTGAAGAAAAGGGAGAAAAGTTCAAACAGCTATACCTGCTGTCCTCTAAATACTTACTATACCTACTTATGTCTATTTTTTCTTCTTCTTGTAGGGCCGCAAAGTGTGTAGATCTCGTTGGTTGCAACGAGCCCAAAGACGTGGAATGGCCCACACCATTGCTTTCTTTCTCGAGCCCAAGGCCAAGTCGTGACCAACAAACACCACACCAACTCAACATGCCAGCGACACTGTGGCGTGTCTGCAACACACACAAAAGCTTATTTCTTTTTCTTCGCTGTCGTTGAAGAACCACGTGTTACAAACTCGAGCGCATTGCCCGTGCTTTGCTTTGCTATTCAATGCGCATAGCATGAAAGCTGACTATGACGATCTGATGAATTGGAAGAGCACGTGTCTGTAAATCCAGAAAATCAGTATACTTATTATAACATATGGCACAGCAAGGAATCCCTCTAGGTGGACTACCGAGCATTCGTCTTGTTTGGGCCGCTGTGCTAATATCTTTCGCTCGCTATAGCTCGAACAAATTCTACGCTTAATTGACGAGCCCACTCCCCCATAATCGAGTCCCCGAATAAGTCCAGCAATACGACAGACATGTGACAGACCATGTAAGCTAACGATGTCATCCAAATCCAGGTCCGATCGATCGGTTACACCATCTACCTCTCTTAGACTCTTACAACCCTGAAAACTATCCTTCCTTTTCCGATTTGGACGGGCTCTAATAGGATGAAAGCACTTTGATCTTCTTGCTTTCAGTCATAGTTCTCTTTTTAAAATACGACCCGATTAGTCAGCCTAGTCTTGTACATGTATCATATTAGCTAATAGAGAGTAATCCCATTCTACTTAAGGGTCAGATTTCGCCCTGATTAATGCCTGACCTCCCAGAAGCGGACTGGAAGCACCCCTTATTCATGAGGTCACTCAAACATTCGAATTTGCTATTGGAAGCTTTTTCAAGGTGGCGCATTCCTTTGGCGGTGTTTCTGAACGCGTTGGATGATTCGTAACAACCTTGTGACCCAGATTTAACCTCATATATCAAAGCAATTAGAGCTCCGTGAGACCCATTATATGTTACTCAAAAGACCAAGATCCAATTTGCGTTTTTTTATCAGAAACCCTTGGAGCATGAACTTAGCTAAAGCACAGCTATGAAATTTGATAAAAAATTACCCTATTTTGTTGCATTTAGAGAGATGCGGTGATGGCTGAGGGATCTATGGTCCTACAAGCCTGCTTAGTCGCCTTGACGCGGAAGATGATTCAGATGTGGCAACATGGAAATTCAATATAATATCCTCCACGTAAGTTATATATCAGCTTATATAAGCTATCCATGAAAACGCTCAGTGTGATTTTTAAGTTTGTAGGCGAGAGATCTAGTTTAACCCTCAGAGCGACCAGGCCCCGGCATATACCACATTATCTGGTTCAACACATGGCACCGGCGATCGATGAGGCCCGGACCATATCAAAATATCGACTAGGCCAAGTCGCCAGGCAGAATGGGCATGAACAGTAAGGTAGACTGGCTACTTCCAAAACCTTAGTAACTAGAATTCGGGTATCACTTTCAGGGGTTGAGGTTCGACGAGTGCTATGATTAGTCTCTTCTCACCGAGTGCATCAAAGCTCTGAGTTTGGACTCCAACGAGAATATGACCCTTGAACATGTTTTGATTACAGGGATCATTGGGCTAAGACGTAAGTAGTGTAGTAAATTACAATTTGCTTCTCTATTACTTAGGCTTCAGCCTCGACACTGTGTATGCGGCTTTCGAAGTTAGGCGCGAAGTGCTGATATCCATACAGCTGTGACAACTCCCGGACTTATATTATGTGAGGATCACCTTAGATTTATATTTAGAGTCGGCTTCGAGCGGCTCCTTATGCTACGAGCGAATTTGCGTCGTTAGAGTATAGTGATACCAGAGTCTCTAAGAGCCTTAGGCTATATAATCGCCTTCGTGAATTCGTAATACACTCTGAAGGAGTCTCGTACGTGCTATTCCATTTCATCTGACTGATTGTTTGGAATCCGTCTTACTGCTACGTGGTCAATAACTCGTATATGCTATCAGCAGACCATCATGCCCGATGATGTGAGTTAGAGTAAGAAGATGCGATATGTACTTACTCCCAAGTACGGAAGCTCGCGCTCGATTTCCTACAGTAGAAATCGCGCATTCTATACTAGTTTCCGCTGCACCAATCCAAGATGAACCTGGGTGTCATTGGATGCCAAAAATTGAATGCATCACCTCCTCGAAGTTCGATGCCCACACCAACGGCTCGGTCGTTTCGGCGTCTCGGACGTGAGGGACTCTCTTTCCAATCCTCCTTAGTGTCTTTACTAATGTCGATGTCTCGTCATCTGCAATCACAATGCCCCGAGTTGCTTCAAGCAAGCATTCCATATCAGTTGTCGAATCTCCAAAGTAGAAGAACGGCTTGTCCTGTGCATCATGCATGCGCCTCACTTCCTGAACAGCGTCACGTTTGTCACACGAGTTCGTGAGGTTTCTGCCCTTCTGTTCGCGTGAAGGATGCTCGTTGTCGTCCACGAGCAAGCTGTTACCGCCCAGTGCACCCGGTCCGAGCACGACACCATC
>JAPUUL010000460.1:0-18298 GCA_029590625.1 Lasiodiplodia mahajangana
GCAGCGTTCGGCAGCGTCACTCACGAGATTATGCACGTGGGGTTGATCGAGATAAGATCGACGGCAAGATTGATGGAGAAGATCGACGATTTGTTTCAGCTAGGATTTGCATAGACCGTTGGGTTCTTGGCAACTTGTCCAAAAGCGTCCAAGGTTCGAAAATGCGACAGGACTAACTACTAATTCAAATACACGTGCACGGACTAGTATCGTGAGTCGAATGAGTGCTGGTGACGAAGACTTACTTAAAATTACTACCTCATGCTTCCGGTCAATTTCTCGGGCGATCTACTCACTTGTGCACGTCGATGAATTGAACGTATGGCTGGCGGTTTACTGTATCGCTTCGCGATGAGCAAGTGACAATATGCCAAGTAAGTTATGTCGGCGCAATTCAAGACGACACACATGCCTTCTCAGTACTCATAATGACTCCACGTAATAGTCAGATGTTATGTGCGTCTATTTGTAGTGCTTTAGGAGAATAACTACCGAGAGTCTATCAAAGTTGGCCGCCTCCAAGTACCTGTATAAGGGTTAAGGCTACCCTAATTAAGGGTATAAAGAACAGATCTGGGTAACGGAATCGTACTTACATAGCCCTCCGGCCCTGTAACCCCATTGCGATATTCGTTTTTCCCCAGGAAACTAGAAGCCCCTATTCCATCTAGAGTTTAGACTGGAAGACGGTAAAGCTAGGTCAATAGCTAGTCATGCAGCTAAGTAGACTGGTGTACTTGTCAATACTAGACTTCAATATTCTATTATAATGAATAAGGCTAAGCGCCCTGCAGCCACAGTGCCCTCTGCCCAATTTAATAACGTGTCACTTTGTAAGTAACGCAATAGAATAGAGCTATAGCTTTCTTTCATGGCAGTTGCCGATCTCCTACAAGTTGATACGTGTGAGGTTTCCGTGTGTTACGTTGCTAGATTACATACTTCCAGCTAATATGTAGGGACTAGAAAGATGAGTTCATTCAAGGCACCCTCTAAGCTTAGATAGAGAAACTATCGTATGAAAAATAATCGACGACTTTGGAGGCATTTTTGTCGTGAGCCATCATAATCTAAGACATCTTATATC
The DNA here is from genome assembly GCA_029590625.1 of Lasiodiplodia mahajangana. Lineage (NCBI taxonomy): Eukaryota > Fungi > Ascomycota > Dothideomycetes > Botryosphaeriales > Botryosphaeriaceae > Lasiodiplodia > Lasiodiplodia mahajangana. The sequence goes on from JAPUUL010000460.1 coordinate 1,088, forward strand.
TGAAAAAGAAGGCAAGTTTACTAGGGTAGAAGAAGCCAGCGAACTCTAGAGGTGACTATTTTAACGAAAGCCCCTATATCCTTCGCTCAGTATGGTAGTCCCCTTCTCTTAGACAGGCATAGTTAACACGGGGGCTATAATACACAAGGAAGCAAATGGAAACAAGCTTTTAGATTTAGCCCTTTCGAAAAGGGGAAATGATAAATCCTTGATGTGAATAGAAAGCGTATGCGTATTCTAGAGATACTGTGTGGGAAGTAGTTATATCTCGTATGTTCAAATTTCTTAAGGCCAGTAGTCAAAGGAAGTTTTGCGTAGCGCGTAGCACTATGTCGATAGTAAGTCATTGTGCTGCTTTTGGCACTAGGCTCTGTACCGATGAGACTGAATACAACAGCAGCCTCGAGAACGGGGAAGGGTTACATGCCGTCCGTTTTTTTAGAGGAAATAATCAATCAAAACATCGAGCGAACGATTCAACTGCTAGCCAATTCGTGTGTGCAAGGCATGCTAACCTATTCTTGTGTATAAACTTTAATGACTCTGCTAGAGCCATTGATCTATCGTTCAATATGGGCATCCATATCGGATTTGAGAAAAGTCGCAATTCCCTGCAACGGCGACAAACCTTGGCCCTAACCAAGCTATTTTACTGCCAATCCTCGTTGATGATTGATTTCATATAATATTCTCAAGGTCTACGCATAGACTAGAATCGCGCATCCGATTCCGGCGAGCCCTATCCAGACGTAGATCCGAAATCCTGCGGCAAGTTAGCGGTCAAACTACGTCGTGCAGTCCAGGCCAGCCTTATATCTCACCGCATCTATAAATACACACAAGTACGAGCTGATACATGGGGCCTGACTAAGGATGATGCTGACATGACGTATCCGATCTTCGGGCGCATGTTGCCACGGACGACCACGTGCGGGAGACCCTTCCCGGTAGCATTTTATCGGCCAAAAATCAATATATTGAATGCACGTCCAGGGAACTGAGCCTCTTTTCAGGGAGCGGCAGGTGATTATACCAACCCCGAGAGTAGCAGACCTTTTCTCGGTTTTAAAGAGATAAGGCTTAGTCTCGTGACCTCACCTCGGAAATTAATTAAATGTTCGTAGTATAACTTGAATGCGTGATTGAGTTTTGGTGATGAGGTGCTTGTATGGATCGTACGGGTATCGAAGTAGGTGGCGTGACCGGCCATGTCATTGCGTATAAACAGGCTAAGCAGTACATTTCTAGAGCAGTAAACCACTGTCTAGTCTACCTAATTGAATATCTTCATAGAATGCAATAGCGATACGCGTAATATGGAAAGAAAACGAAAAAAAAAAAAAAAAAATCGTCAAATAGAAGAGTAGATGTGAGTGAAGGCGAAAAATGGGGGAAGTAAGTGTAAGCTGAGGTCTATTCTGACTGCACGTGGCGGTACGCGAGACTTCCATTGATTGGTCTGACTTACAAGCTTCCATGTCATCTCTCCACTTCAACATCTCGTATTCGATAGGAATTGTCGGTTCTTTGGAAGCGTGGCTGAGAAATTCGGGAGTTCCGGTGTAGAAGTCCTACGAAACATATCTATCTGAAGTATGAAATAGGAATAGGGAGGGTAGAGGGACGCCATCCCCGCGAACATCGGAGTAGAAATAGAAAGGCACATCGCAAGTTATATATATATATATATATTAGAGTCTTGTCCTTTCCATGCCATCGCGCTTTGTCGAAGTCCATAATCGAGTCCTCTAGTCATAACTCTAAAAAAATATTTCCATCATCTTTACACATCCTCGGCGGCACGCACGCTTCGTCAACCATGCGCTCCTTTATCCCCGTTGCTTTAACGCTCCCTCTTGCTTTCACACACCCTCTCAAATCCCGAGATGGCCCTGAGTTCATCATAACGGACTTAACCGCCACGTTCCCAGACACCACTACCCCATACGGAGACCCTACTGTCAATTCCGTCCTCACCATCTCGGTGACGTACCCGGATCCTTCATCAACCACTGGCGCTACCCTCAGCACAACATGCAGTCTGAACTGGCCGGAGGGCGTTGATCCTGCTCCAACAGAATGGACCGCGTGCGCCGATCCAACGTTGCAGCTTCGCCTGCCGGCAGATGGGTGGACTAGCACGACGAAGTTCACTGTTGAATTGTGGGAGACGTTAACGGCTGACGGGTAAGTGTCTACCTACTTTCTAGACCCTATAAGCCTCTATCTTTATCTGTGTATTTCTTCTACCCCTGTCCATGGAATTGGGCTGATAACCGAAACTATTTCGTACAGAACGGGTCTGGATGCCTCGCAACTTATCGCATCAGACCCTGGCAACCCCAGTGACCCAGATGCATACATGTTCTGTCTACAGAAGGGGAAGTTTAACCCGCTGACTTGCACATTGACTGGTCCGCTGGGGCAATCGCAAAGGACAGTCGTCATGCCCGCAGTCGAGGAGGGTTCTAGGCCGACCTAAGATGTTGAACCCGAAACCTGGGGGGTAGCCGAGAAGGGGATACGCCAGGTGTCAAACCTTGAAAAGTAGAAAGATTAGTGTCAAATCCAAATAAAAAGACATAGTGGAAGACGGGCAGTTAAGCATGGGACACGTTTATATTGAAAGTAGTAAAAATAACCGTCAGATAACGAGAACAACGTTTTCCACAATTACCTTAACGAAGAGGTAAAAGCCTAGCAAGATAAATAGTTGGCATTTACAACAGACTTTTATGTTTAAAAGTATTAGCACTACGACCTGCGGTGGATGGGAACATATTTCGAGACTTCATTCTTTCGATGGCATGGTATCACGAATAGTCAGACACAATACTGTCGCTGGTACGTATTCTAGATTGGATCGTGAATGAGAAAGGAAGAGAAATGTCTGTATATCAGTATTAGAGACTGAGTTATGTGAATTATACTGTGTTAGTGCGAGTAGCTTGACATCATGGGGGTCTAGTTGATTACCTAAGTGAGAATTAATTTCCTTCTTCTATAAAAGAAGAAGGGGTCTAGTTTTAGTTTTCGTAGCTTTTCTTATTCTAGCAGGCCTTCTGGGGGAAACACCTTCGGTGTCTCTCCCTTGAGAAATCTCACACTTATTGCTATTTTCATGTTTTATTATAAATCTCTGGAAGTTCCATGTGACTACACGAGCCGCTTCAATACAGCAAGAGCGGCCATGCGTGCGAAATTAGGGGAGAGGCATTGGTCTCGGCTGTGGTGTCTAGGATTGCCAAAGCTGTCGACCTACTCCATGGAGGCCCATTACCGATACAATAATCCAACAAGACTATCCCAAGAATCTTCTTCATCTTCAACTTTTACGTGGTTCCCAGTTTCGAGTAAGTAAGCCTTAGTTGAGTTCGCCCTATTGCGGAACGATTCAGCAAGGAGCATGTCTCCGTTATGCTCGTAGATTTGTGCCATACGCCACTCGATTCGAGCTAATTCTCCCATATTCGACCAATGTACTGAGTGTGCATTGCAAATTATTTTGGCCTGAATCAGTTCATGTAGCGCCTCGTCATATTTCTCACTTAGAAGAAGCACGCATCCTTGACGGTAATGTGATGCGCTGACACTCGAATGGTCTGGTTTCCCTTTAGAAACAAGTTTCCTTGCTTCCTCATTCAACGCTATGGCCTCTTCTAGTTTTCCGTCCAATGCAGAGATCTTCGCTCGTTCATGTTTTGTTCTGTAGATCGGGAGTTATTATGTGAAGGCAAGTCTCGGATTAGGTATGTTGAAGGGATAGAATACTAACTCGCCATCATAATGACTATTTTCTCCATGAATTTTGGATTGGTAGTACTCAGCTCTGGCGAAATCATCTACCGCCCCCCTGAAGTCTTTAAGCTGCGCTTTAGCACGACCACGATTTCGAAAGACGTGATCTATATTGTACTTCTGATAGCAGTCAGGCTCCGGATGGAGAAGCGCCATCTCAATAGCCGTATCAAGATATTCTAGTGCTTTAGATGGCTGGAAAGCAGAACACAGAGAGTAACCCATGTCGCCATAGGCGTTGGAAAGGTCGTTTTCTTCCGGGTCATTCTGGTTGACAACAACGTTGAATTCAATCTTTGCGCATTCTTGAGCTCTAGCACTGCAGCCCACCCGTTCGACGCGATCCACCACGACTCTACTCCAGCGAGCATATTCAAGAGAACGGGGATCCATGTCTTGAAGTAGGTCTATCATAACGTACCTAGCATTGGTAAACTGTTGAATTTCGAGCATGTACCTATAGATGGATATTGATATTAGCTCTCAGTCTCGCTCCTCCAAAAGGTTTCTTTGGCCCTACCAGATATCATCACGGATCAGCGTCTGATACTCAGAGCTCTGAGGAGGACGTCTGTGGGCCTTCATCCAAGTGTATATTTTATGTAGAGATTGCACATGCTGATGCAGTCGCTCACAAGTAGTCCAATGCTTGTATAGATGGGTCCTATCGTGCCAGTGTGGGAATGCCTTGCGAAGAAGGGTAGAGGAGACGTTGAAGGCGGAAAGCCGAGAATCGTTCGTCATTTGATCGAAGTACGCCTGTTGAATTGGCCGATGGACTGAGATGAGACCTGCCTCTGCATCGACTCTAATAAGTGAAAGATCAAGAAGTTTGAGCTTTGCTTCCTCAAACCTAAGTAAAAACTTAGCAATTAATTGCATCCTTCAAGTTCGGGAATTTACTCTCACCTCCTGCTCTCAGTCAAAAATTGCCAGTCTTCTAGATGGCCGTCTATCTTGTTAAGCTGGAAAAGGGATTGCGGAATTGGTTCAGGGGCGATGAAAGAGAGGAGCTCCATTAGATGTACTGCGTCGGGATTAGCATCGCGATTGGTTTCGGGGTTAATGGAAGCAAGTTCGGTTTCCCAAACAGTATTGAGGTCTTTGGGATACGTAATATGGCGAATTTCTTGCTCCCATCTCTGTCCGAATATTTGTCGATTCTGTTTGTACCTATAGAACCATCCAATAATTTTTAAAAGCTCTGGAGAAGTCTTGATTCTGTTAGCGATGATGTCGATGGCTAGAGCAAGCCCTCCAACCTCCTCTACGAGCGCCAATACTTCTTTTGTCTCTTCTTCGCTTGCAGACTGCAGACCCAATATCTTGAACATTAGTGCCCGGCCCTCATGCCTGGAAAAAGGTACGACTTCAAGAGGAAACATGGCAAGTGACTTGGCTAGTAGCTCGCTTCTGCACGTAACAAGTACATCTCCTTGCCCAAATTTTGGTTGATTGGCCCTAAATACTCCTTCATTCTCAACGTTGTCGAGGATCATGAGCCATTCTGTCTCTGGTATTGTTAGGACTAGATATGTTGCACAGGGCCTAATTTTCAAGGCTTCTTACTTGATGTCTGTAGCCATTGAAAGACAATGTGACGGTTCTCCTCTAAAGTATTTTTCTCCGAGTAGCCCTCAAGCTGCAACTTCACCGCCGCCTCTCGAATGCTCTTGGCAACTTCAGCTTCAGTCTCGCTAGAAATCCAAAGCACCACTGGAGTGCCGGAGCCTAACCTCCGGTGGGCATACTCCAAAGCAATCTGGGATTTTCCAATACCCCCGGCACCCCATAGAGCGACTGTTCGGATCTCTTCTCTTGAAGATTGGTCCGGGAAGGCTTCGTTTATCTTATGAAGCTGGTCTTCTCGGCCGTAGAATCCATGGTTGAGCTGGTATGGAATCGTACTGAACGATGTCTGCGGGCCCGTGTCTGTCATCGTCGATCTGAGCTGATGAATTTCATGCACGACGTCGCTTAAGATTTGTATAGCAATCTGGAGACACTATAAACTAGAGTAATATTAGCTCGAAATACTTAGAAAAAGTATGGAAGTTCGCTTTGAACTACCTGCCCGGTTTCCCTAGCCTTTTCTGTCTAAAGCTGTTCCCCGTCCGTTATTCCCAGATGCCGTATAGTCTTAAATGTGCGCAGTGTTAGCTTGACAAGGATATCAAAGGAGCTTTGAAGTACTTAAGGGGCGAAGTGCGACTGATAAGTTGCTGATGTCTTCGCATCTTAAGTTGAGCTGGCGTTGATTGTTTCTAATGAGNTTTTTTTAAACATCCCTTGCTGAGATGGGGGTGGCTTGCATGAAACTGATATATAACATATCCGTATTTGAGTCTCTTCCTTTCTATTACCCCACACCCATTTCTTTCCTTGCCTCTGGTGCCCATCTTCCTATAGTTAAGACGTCGCGATTAATTAATGGGAACCGCGATATTTCCATAATTTGCTCGTTTGCTAGTTTTGGACTATATCATTGACCACCAACCATGTCCAAGAACGCGTGTCGCCGCTTACTCAAAACAAACCGCTGTATTTTACGCACACCGTCGGCTGTGGCAAACGCTTAGGATATCACCCGCCAATCAATCCGTCTGCGGGTATATTTGCGGTTATAGGTCTAGGGGGTGGCTGCTAAGGGACTCGGCAAGGACTGGCCTGCTGTTTACTCACAGCTCAGTTTACAATGTCCCAAAGGGGCTTAGCTATTATTAGTTAAGTCATCCTACACATCAAATAATTATCCAACTTCTAGAAATAGATGTCAATTCTCAAATATGTAAAGAAATCCTGCAGAGCTAGCATGTCTAGTAACTAAGTGGTATGTAAGTGTAAACATAAATAGATTAAAGCAATTAAAGATTTTTGTCGTTTTAGAAATCTCGCCCTCCTGGTACTATCCAAATTGTAAAATTATGTTTTCAAAGGCGTCTTAATGGATTCCCGGTCCATGGACAAGAAACCCCATCGTTAAGGCCTGATGAGCCTCAGACTCCGTGTCTTTTCAGAAAATCTAGCATCATCCGAAAAGCCTGGGGAGCCACTCGGTGGAGATTCAAGTTATGACTGGAATTCAAGTTAGCATGATGCTAGTCATCCACAGAAGCCTAGGCTTGACATACCCCGCGGGAGATCATCGACGGTCTCAACGGCTGCGGCCCCAGTGAACAGCCCGCCGGCAGCTTCAAGCAAGCCCACACAGTCTCCTCCACAGGNCAGAGACATCGTATTTCCCTTGCAGTAGTAGCACTGATCCATTGATAGCACTGTAGTCAATGGTGGTACCGAGCAGTGTTGGTAGCTCTGCCACAGCAAATGGTTCGCTGCCCACGTTGTACGACCACTCGGCGACGCGGCGCTCAAAGTACGGCGCGGTATAGTAAGCGTAGGTCTCGGCGTATACATCGGAGGATGTCAAGTACGCAGAGTCCAATGCTCCCCAACGTAGGGGGTCTTGTATCCGGGCCACGCGGAAACTGGCACCTGCGACGAACGGCCCGAAATAGCTGAAGTTGCCGCTGAAACCAGTTAGGATAATGGCGTCGGCTTTGCTCTGGCTCGCTGTTCCGGCTGTGATGTAGGAGCCGTAACTGTGGCCTATGAGCCCAATCTTCGTGGCATTCATCGAGTCCTTGGCGTAGTCAATGATAGCACTCAGCACAGCCGTCTGGACCTGGAATTGGGCGTCATTGAGCGCATCGACCCTTCCAAAATATGTTAGATAAGATACAAATATGAAATTCGTTAAGAATCCGAGAGTGTTCTTGCTTACTTGGATGATGAGCCAACACCGATACGGTCATAGCTGATAACTGAGTAGCCTGCAGCGACAGCAGCGTCGACGAAACTGTATTGCTTGGAATCGTGGAATGTCGGACGCCAGTATCTTATTAAAACTGTTAATGAATATAGTAATTCACAATTTTCAGGGGCAACTCACAGCTTCGACTCAATAATCCCATGGGTCAGGATGAGTGTTGGACCTCCACTACCACACACAGTAGCCCCAATCATGTATGTACTCTCGACAGAGTTGGGTGTGACGCCCGAGATGGGCAACGGGTCAGCTGGCATCGCGAAGTCCCTGTTCGTTAAGTTGAGGGAGAGGGATACGGCATCCCAGTTGTCCTCTACTGCCGTGGTGACGATGAAGCGCGGTACCGACACGGTTATAGGTAACTGCAGCTCGCGGCATGTTGACCGATTGGCATATGGCAGAGCCAAAGCCCCAGTAAGGAAGAGTCCGATTATGACTTGGGTATACATGTTAGGATACTCTTGTATAGAAGTGTGCGTTGCTGTTGCTCGGGACAGAGAAGAATGTTTTCATGGGAACCGGCATCGTCGCTCTTTAAGTATTGACATTGTCCATACTAAGACAGTATCGACTTAGTAGTCTCACGATCGATAATGCCCGTCGGTGAAGATAATGTAAGCACTTCGCACTCATTAGCGCTATTCTCCCGAAATTGGACGCTTATCAATTACCAAAGTTCCTATTCAGACGACAAATTGGCATAGGTGTTGATGGTAGTGACGGCGGTCTTGTTACAGACTACATAGATTAGAGTAGTTGGCTCCGACTAACCTCAGGCACTAGACTCTTTGGGTATCTAGTATGCTCAGGGACACCATTTTCCTGATTAGGATATCTCTGCGTAGCGGGTCAATTAATATCCTAGCATGCCTAGACTCTTAGGTATGTGTCTCTGGGTAGGTACCTACTTATTAGGTATGCAGTGCGCCCCGTTATTCCAATTTTTATGTCGTTGTGCCGAAAACGCACTTGAAGGGATACTGCCTACTATGTTGGTCATCTTGGTTACTANTTTTTTTCTTTGGGAGACTAGTTGTCTCAACGCCAGTGTAGTCTCCCAATCACGTAGGAATGTGCTTAGAGGCAGGTATTGTGCTTTTTATTGGTATATCTTGCACTATCTAGTTATGCAAGTAGCCCTATTATTCTATTATGTATGTTACGGTACAGTATATAAGGTGCGGGCGGTCAGGTTCGCTCAACCTGATAACGTTCTATCTTTTGATAGTGTTGTGGTTTAGAGCTGCACTTCCTGTTCCGTGACAATGTAATTGGGTGCGATTTAGAAAAAAAGGCCAAGTATTTTAAATCTATTGAATTTATTGGTATCCCTTTGGTCTATCTAGTGCTTAACAAAGTCACGGGGCTGAGGCAGCACTGATAGCGTAGGTACGTTACAGTCCTTGCAAAGCCTATAACACATAAAGTACTTGAGTAAAATCGATTGTAGTAGTACACTTAGCGCGCCACCTAGCTAATGCTCCACGAGAGGTATACACCAAACTCGCGGTGGAAAAGTCGCCCTCTAGCTCGATCGTCGATATTGTCTAGAGCCTTATACATATTTAAATCACCTGGTTAATGGCAAGGACTAGAGTAGAGGCATCTTACTGAGCGGTCAAATCTCTATTGAAGATAGCTAAAGAAGAAGAAGGATAGGTATTCATACCAAGACCTTTCGGCTTGCTAATTTCCACTTATCCTAAGCCAATCTTTTTCCTTGGCCACTTTCACCATGTACCTAGTATTAGTCTTACGAGTAGGAAGGACTTCCCTCCTTGTTCAGTAACAATAAGTTAACATTAGGATCGCTACTACGGATGTTGAATTGTCATGAGGTTTTTTTTATCCTCAGTCTTCTTCTTTTCTTTACGGCATACGAGAGTTCGAATACGAACGCTTTTTAGTAGCAGGAGAGGGAGGGATTACAGCGTTGTTGTAGCAAAGGGCGGTTCGCCGGTTACATTGTGCGCCACACAAACTACTATTACATTAGGTACAGATTATACAGGCCACTTACTCCTAGATACAGTGAGTTTGCCCGCGTTGCGGGGTTGAAGCTCATCCCAGCCCTTTTCTCCTCTTTATTCTCCGTTTAGTGGAAGGAGCTAGGTCACTAAGGGGGCTCGAGTCAATATAATATAAAGCTTTAATTAGGCTAGATCCCTAGATGCAAGCTCTGTCCCATTACCTATTTGAAAGGCGGCGGCGGTCATTCGGCACCAGTATAAATTTCAACGCCCCGATAGTTCCACATCCTCCTTGTGTAAATCCGTTGCATGATCGAAACCCGTTATCACCGGCCCTTTACTGGCATATATGTATTTAGCTAGTAACAACTATTTTGACAATGCATCTAACAAGGGTGTAATTATGTGAGAGGCAAGGGCAAAACGAAACCCGAAGTCTATTGATCTGATTTGGCCTATCGTCCCTGTCTAGTGCCCTTGGCAAGTACTGGTGCCGAATGGTGATGTTACAATTTAGTCTTTCCTAGGTAAAGAACATTAAGAGCCAATTGGCTACTATATTGAGCACTTTGGTATGTGCATAATAGCTATTGCAATCGATTCCATTTTATTCGCCTATGAAAGTGGTGAAGTATTTATTTAGGCGCTTGGTAGGACCTCCTACAACATTGAGGGTACTTCCGATCTTCTTTGGGATGTTCCGCTGATTGGTTGGATGCCTGACCAGTTAATCACAGCAGAAGGGGTCTTGTTCGAGGCTAAGATGAAGAGCGTCAAGGCTTGCATTGACTTTTTTATAATCAGTGAATTATTTATGCGTCCTTAAAAGCTGATTAACGACGTACCTTGAGGTCATCATAATCCAGAAGAGCCATGTTGATGTACTTCATGTCCGATTCCAGACAGGATGGTGATATTAACCACAGGTGCTGCTGGCCATCGCCGGAGGAAAATAAGCATGAGCAGGATGCCAGCCAAGCACACTCCAATTTGTGTATCCGCATTGATGACTTTTATTTGCCTCGGCGGTTCTGCGGAGCTACGATAACAAGAGGCGGCATTTTGGCACGGTGTGGCGCTAATGCTGAAGAGAGCTGCAATGAAGAGTATACCAAACTTTGCTGACGGATGTGCGGCAATGTGTTCTTGGTCATGCGTTACTCTTGACTTTTTAGGCCTGCATTTGGTTATGAAAGCCATAGAAATAAAGGCAGCTCGGAATGGAACGAGTCGGTTNGGGGGGGGCTTGTTTGTGGTGGTGTCCATAAGACACGGCATCATCTCGGCAACGATGGCTTGTGGCTGGCCAAGTACACGACTGCCATAAAGGCGTGCATGGCTTGGTAGCTCTTTCCGGTAACGTCATCGCCTCACGGATTATGAGACCCTGACCGATTTAAATTGTTGGTTGCAATTGGAGTCGAGTATTGATATTTATTCTACACCGAGCAACCCAGTATACAAGATAAAAAGGGAATCGGCCAGACTCGATCAATCTGCATTAGGCTGTTGACGAAAGTTGACTTTATATATATAGCCGCACATCTCATGAAGAGGGGGGTTACATGAGGGTGAAGAAAAAGAAAAGAAGTAAATATGCTGGCTATCAGTACCTAGCCGTTGGGGGCCATATGTGGCCTGGCCAATCGAGGCTTTGCATGTGAGGCTCTTTAGCGCCCCAACGTGAGTTAGTATGTGATAAGTAATAGTACCCTGTCCTCCACCATTTGTTGGACAATATAAGAGCTTAGACAGCAGATTATAATGAATTCAACTTAACACAATGAAGTTTGAGGAATCAAGAGAACGCTTAATATTTAAATTATATAGTAAATACCATACCGGTGAAATAGAAAGAGACATAATAGCAGCCTAAATAAAATCTTCTCTTGTCGCCACGGCACTCTCAATCTTGAAAGGGCCATGATTTTGTGTCCATGTAGATAAGGCTGTACGTCTATTTTCGAAATGGCCAGTTAACCGAAGTCCCCAGAGTCAGGCTGAAACTGGCCCAGTCCACATGATCCATTTCCATGTAGGTCTTACTCAGGGGCGTCACATTTGTAAAGGCTGAGTATGGCTTTCAGTACTCGCGAGCGAGTCCTTACGTGCCGCTTGTCCCATCCTCATACTCCCGAGGCGTAGTTTAGCGCACACGGGGTCCGTTGTTTGAGGGTAGAACAGCCTTGCTAAATGAGTGGTGTGATCTACATTAGTTGGTGTTGTTGCCTCTGGCCCGGCCTAAATGGCGTCAAACACCAACCAATGATTCAACTAATAACTATAGTTACCATAACCCAGTAGATAAATCTAAATTCTCTAGTCAATAGCGTTGTGCCTTTATGACAGATGTAGTTTCAAAACAATACTCCTGATTGCCGCGTCATCATACCCGGGGTAATTATATTTATATGACAACAAACGCCATTCCATTCACATTTCCCCTTCACATTTCACATTCACATTTCCCATTCACTTTTAATCTCAACAAAAATTCGTGGTTATATACACATCTTCATTTGAAATGCAGTCGTCCTCGCCAACCACTGACGGTTCTGCAACCTGGATAGATGTATGCCGGAATGTTTTCAGCACCCAGGCCAACAACTGGATTGACGTATCGGGGTGGGCCAATTGGCTACTTCAGAGAGGGCGCCAAAACCACTCAGCAATGAAAGGAGACTCCAATGATACACGCCAAATCGGTACCTTTCCCCGAATACAACATCTAAAGCAGGAACCTAACATGGCAAATAGGGGACCACAACAGGAGCTACATCGTGGGCAACAATAACGTATCTTTTCAATACGGCCATCGCAATAAGCATAAAGCTTGCAATGGCCCTACCAATGAAGGTGGTGTCGACTCCACAAGAGGAGAGGCTTTTACAAATAGGCACGAGTGTCATTTGCTCGCATCGGGAGACACTTGCAGTGTGTTCACCGGGGACTATGAGGAAAAGTCAAGGGTGGTCGAGTCATTCGCGCGTCCCAATGCCAGTACCTCTTGGGGCTAAAGAAGGTTTCGGGGCGGTGCTGTACGTCCTTGTTTGTGTAGACATTTTCTTGTACTATTATGATGTACCCTCAAGCCACGAAATATGTCTTAGGGACAAAGGAAACAGCTATATATTAATGGTGGGAAAGGCATGTTTTACTACCATGGAGGTTCCTCTGATCCACTTAGAGCCATAATATACTCATAACTTTGACGTCTATTTGGGCCGATACACGTTTGGTAATACTCTATCCTCTCGGGTGAGGTTTAGGGAGTAGCTATAGGCTGGACACAAGACGTAAGATTAAAATTTTATGAATAATGCAAAGAAAGAGGCTTTTTCTCGTTCTTCGCATAATAATCATACAAGACAAATACCATACTCGTACGGACTATGCTTCACTAGCTAGGTAGGGAATTCCTTGAAAGCAGATGTGTAAATAGTGCTGTCACTCATACTTTTCATGCGAGCCCAATTAGCTGCGGGAAACGAGACAACAGCACCACCACTGTGACAACGATGAGAGCAAACATCAACCCTTTGGGTTGATCGGCAGACGAGTCCTGCCACACACCATTTCCCCCGCCATCGATACGCCCATGATTCCCGCCGCCCCTCTGACGAACGTTATTAAGGTTTCCCCGAATTCGGGTGTTGTTCCCGTGAGATACTCCCGCTTGATCGCGGTCTTCCATGTATGGTGATGATTCACGCTTGGGTCGCTCGTTCGGCGTAATGGTTTGTGGGGAATTGGTCTTCACTAGGGCGCTTTTCACTGCGCGCAAAATGCGTAAGATTAGTGCAAGGAGGCTGGGAGTTGGAGTAATCTACATACAAGACTCTCGCTGATCTTCCATAATGAAACCTGGGGACTTTCGAAGGTCGGATGTCTGGTCTTGAACCTCGTGCATGGTAGTAGGTGGAGGATCTAATGTATCATATAGCGGCTAACTAACCCGCAATTCATAAAAGATAATACTTTGGGAATTGTTATAAACTGACTATAGAGCGAAATGGGTGGTTGGTGTGTAAGAGGTTTATATGTCCAAGGCTGTCCGAAATACGCGAATTAAGGGCAGCCCAGCTAGCGTAGCATGTACGTATCTCCACGGCAATTCCTTAAGCCTAGAGGCAGCCAAGTCCTGGATAGCCGCCGTTACTATTTGTAGTTCTCTAAGGCCGGGGGGCTAAGCCACGTATCGATCGCATTCATAGGTAGCACTGAGGCTGCATTACTGCACCTCTTACAGGTGGGGTTGGGCTGTGGCGGCCTGAGGGGTTTGTAATAATCACCGTGCATTTGGGGGCCTAAAGCCAGAGTTTCGGGGTGACCGACAGTGTAGATTCATGCCGGCTAAAGTTAGTAACTCCTCTCCTTTAACACTTGTTTCGAATATCCTGAAGTAGCCGCGCGACTGCCTGGGGCGAGAGTGCAAATTCATAATGGGTTTAAAGGATGTCTTCCATGTATTTGGCGGCGCTGCATCCCCCAGCCCCGCAACCGGGCCAACCAAGGCGGACACTGAATTGCCACCTTGCAATAACTTCCTGAGAATCATTGTGAATCCTACGGATTCAGACATAGAGTAACTATCATCACTACCCCCGATTAAGAACAAAAGAACAAACCGCTAATTCTAGATCAAGTATTGTTGCAGTCCACGGCTTGAATCCCCTGAACGCGCAATCCCACGCAGAGGCCACCTGGACGTCGGAAGGCAAACTCTGGCTCAGCGATTTCCTTCCAAAACGATTACCTCGAGCGAGAATATGCCTCTTTGGCTATAATTCCAACATAGCCTTCGGGTCATCGGCGGCGGGGGTCAGGGAGCAAGGTGAAAATGTATTGAATCACCTAGAACAGATACGAGCGGTATGTTTATTTTAGGACCGCCTCGCCGTCTTGAGATCTGATGTATTGTAGGAGAATCCACATCGCCCTTTGATATTTATATGCCATAGCCTCGGAGGCTTGATTATTAAAAGGGTCAGGCAACCTGCAACGGGAATTCCACTTGCCTTTCGGCGGGAAAAAAGACGCTAACTACCATCTAGGCCTTGGTCCACGCGAAGGTTGATTCTACTTACAGGACAATCTGGGAATCGACATTTGGACTTGTGTTCTTCGGAACACCCCACCAAGGGGGAAGCAATGCGGGCTTTGGAGATACAGTGGCAGGAATTGCCCGCTGTCTGTCGAGGAGTCCTAGAAACACGTTTATGGATGCCTTAAAGGGCAACTCTCTATTCCTAAGCACGATTACTGACGACTTCCGCCAACTACTTGAAGACTTCCAAGTACTGAGTTTCTATGAAACACGACCACTAGGCCGCTTTGGCATTGTTAGTATTACTTCGCTTTCAGAAAAGAGCAAGAGATATCTAATTATTTTAGGTTGTCGATCGTAAATCCGCGTTGCTTGGACTTCCAGGAACACGCGAGCGTCAAATACCGGTCGACGCTGACCATAGCGGCATTTGTAAATTTGCAAGCATTGAAGATCCAAGATATATACTCGTCGAGGATAATATAGCGTGGATGGTTAGCAATGCTACGTCTCATGCTTTAGAGCGATGCAGAAAAGGTGAAGAAGCAGGCACAGATGCGGGGAATACTTCGCACATTAGCGGAGCTTCTAACAAAACCATCCAAGTCGGCTACGCGAACCAAAGCATGACCGATGGAAATAGCAATGCAACGGATCAGCTTGGGGATAGAAACAGAAGCGACGTCCTTGGTACGGGAAACACTGTCACGCAAGTTTCCATGGGAGCCACAGGGATCTTGCTACTAGGGGTGAGATATGTGCTAGGTAAATGAGCGTTCAAGTTCCAATCGGGTATGGGCACTGGGCTAAGGGGATAAGCCAATAAATTCAATAGATTCAACATATTATGATTTCCTCCCCGATCATACCTAGCTATGTGATTATCCGCATGCTAAATGTGGCCCCTAAAGCAATAAGTGATTCGTAAGTATCTGGATATGCTAATAAAAAGCGACTATTGTACGCTTAAGCAATGTAGTCGGTCTACGCGGGGCGGTTGTGGAACTACCTAGGTAACAAGGGTTCGTAAGAAGCCACGGAGCCGAGCTGGAGTAAGACATGCCGATAAGACCCGTTAGAAGAACTGATACGGAATGCCCAGATGTGGGGTGATTGGAAGGTAGTTCTATTCAGTTAGGTAGGTATTCAATTGTAAGACACCTTTCCTCCCACCCACTCCTCAAGGTACATATGAATAGAGCCTCATCTGCGAAGCCTTCTCACCAGCAGTCGCCCAGGAATAGTAAGCGCTAGTGAAAAGGAAACCTCTATGCGTTCAAAATTATCAGTGGGGCAAGAAGATAAAATATAAGGCGGTAAGTTAGGGTAAGATGTCAGGGTTTTAGTAGAGACTTGCTGTCGTTGAATATAGAAAATAATGAACCCTTCCCTTCGCATTTCATTCCCGATAGCTAACCAAATTTCCTTTCTTATCCTTTGTTTTTTTCTGCTTGGCCATCACAACATTCGTATAGGTAGGTACCTAGAACGCGACTGTTTTCTTGTTCTTTAACACAACAACGCGCCAATGAGACATCATCAAAGGATCTTCATCCTAGCAATCCAGTATCTTGCATACTCCACGCGTCCTCACTGCGCCGACCTTTCCGACGTATTTCACGTATTGGCAAGACGCGACCGGGGTCGCAGAATGCGGGGAGAGCAAGAGTAGCTCTTCTAAGACTAGTTTCTACCGTAATAACGGCGCAGCCCAAAATTACCTAATTGCAGATCCTGATACAAATGAGAATGCCTGCAAGGGGTTTTTATGTATAAAGAGATGTAGGCTGCTGCTTACCACGTGGGCGTTGACATGCCCACTAGTCTGCAGCTTTTAGCTTCTATCCGGTAGTCTGATATTTCTTCGCTTGATAGAATGCTTTCTGCGCTTGGCGTTGGCCTTGCCCTCGGGAGCATGGTTCAGACCTGTCTAGGCTCCTCCATCCCCCCTACAGCGTCATGCTCATCGTTGACGGTGACGCCTCCAGAGGGAGCAACCCTCATTAACGCCACGGCGATAGAGCGCTACAATGTCACGTACGCTGGTCCCACGTACAATGGGGTAGCGAAGAGTGTTGATATTTGCGACGTCGAGGTCTTCCTAACGCATGGTGATGCGGGCGACGCCGTTCGGTTCTCTATCTATCTCCCACTCGCGGGATGGAATGGCCGGTGGCAGGGCACTGGAGGTGGCGGTGTAAGTCAGCGGAGCCCTATTGCCTTCGTGATAAGATCTAATTAGATACATGTTTTGTAGTTCGCGGCGGGTGGGTTCGACTTCGAACTCGTGCCAGCTGTGAGTAGCGGGTACTCCGCCGGGGCGACAGACGCTGGAGTTCCTCTAGATGGCAATACGGACGTCTGGTACAATTCGACTCAGCTGGTCGAGAACTTTGGTGCGTATTAACGGAAGTGAATGGTTCAGGTGCAGTAACAGGACGCTAACTTAGCGTATCGTAGTACACCTATCTTTCCATGAAATGACTATCCTCGGGAAAGACTTATCCGAGAAGTTTTACGGCAAGAAACCAGAGTATAGCTATTGGTTCGGATGCAGCACTGGCGGGCGC
>JAPUUL010000461.1:0-18284 GCA_029590625.1 Lasiodiplodia mahajangana
TACCCATGGCCCAAACATGTGCAGAAGATGCGAGCAAGGCAACCTGCAGCTAGGTTAGCCCACTGGTACGGCAAGGAGGAACCGTTGGAAAAGCTTCCCCATGTACGGTAGCGAGCCTACGGCGGGCGGTGGGTGTATGCCGTGCTACTATGTAGCCCAACATCCGTACCATAGTACGGGTTCTTCTTCTGCTTCTTCTTCATCTTCCGCTGCTGCTGCTGACTATATGCGTAGCTTACAGCATAGCACGAGACCCAAGTAGGTGGATTGATTGATTGATTGATCGATTGATCGATTGATTGACTGATTGACTGATCACTAGTTTACACATGTTTATGGATCCATCCTTGTGTATAGATATATGTATAGATATAGATGTAGATATAGATATATATATCTATATATACATATATAAGTATCATAGTAAGTACTTACTTACTGAATTAGAAGTCTAGTACTTCTGTAGGTACGGTAGGAGGAGGGAATAAGAGACTACAGGAGGTGATGGACAGGCATTGCGATCCCACATGTCCTCTCTTCCGCCTCTCTTCTCCGCGCAGCACTCAGAAGTACCTGGATAGGTAGTGCAGTAGCGTAGATCATTGTAGCCCGTGCCCGTTACGTCAATGTTGGGAATACTAGGTAATCCACGCGGTAGGTAACTTGGCGCACCTCTCAGACCTACCAAGAACCTACCTAGAACCTACCTAGAACATACCTACCTACCTACCGTACCTATTTAACTGGCATACCTACCTAATTCCGGCACACTTAGCCACTGTAGGTACTTTATGGATGATCTTGTTTCCTTCTTCCTTTGCTGTTTGGCCTTGATTGGGTAGCTCATCACAGTGTCATCCCTCGCCATCACCTTATGCCGAGTAGCCTGTACATAGGTCGTCGAAGAGCAAGGGGCCGACCCTCCAGACGGAGCTTCCCATAACAGGTAACATCTACCTAGATAACTGTACGTGTAGCGTAGAAGAGGGAGTATAGTTACATTGGTCATAGACTAATAGTAGTGTAATACCTACAGGAGTTATGTGTGTGATGTACAGCATACTGTAACTGTAGGTACTGCTAGTACCCATGTGTGAATAGTGTGTGGGGATGTACTGTTATTATTAGCAGCTCTACAATGTACAAGACAAATCATACCAGCGTCTAGGTATACAAGTTTCCGCCAGCCGGTATCGAGTCTCAGCGTGGGGCGCCTCCAGCATTCCAAGTAGGGACCCAGGTGTGATGTTGTTGGTATCAAGCCTTCAGGGCATTGGCTAGACCATTATTATAATTTTAGCCCTGCTGTCTGCTTCTCTTACGGCACCTAGACTGAAGTAGGTAGGTAGGTAGGTAGGTAGGTAGGTAGGTGTTCCCTTAGCTACGAATCGGATTCGCTAAAGAGTCTTCACGACATGGGACTAGGTAGTTTTTTGTTTTGTTTTGTTTTGTTTTTTCCCTCCCTTTTCTTTGTTTTCGCCATTTTGTTTCATCGTAGATCAGTATAAGTAGCGTTATCACCTAGTGTACCTACCTATCTAGCCCAAAGTGGAATTGGGATGGTAGCTTGGATGTGATGTGGGCTTGTCGGTCTGGCCCAAGTAGGTATTTCATAGACGAGGCATCATGCCCTCGACCTTTGACGACGATTGCTGGGATGTCAACGCCAGAAGGGTCTAGCGCTATGAAAAAAAAAACCCCTGGTGAGAGTCCACTGTTACTTGATCTATAGTCTGCATACCTATACCTAGATAAATAAATAGGTACCTATATATATACTATACATATATACTAGCCATACTAAGGATCTCAATATGTTCTAGGTTGTCCACTTCGAGAATATTTCCCATGCCATGTAACGTTCTCGAGCCAGACCGGGTACCTACCTAGCCCTAGGCAGGCCCTAGGTATATATGTATCTGCGTTCCACCTGAACGAAGACCATCTGATCGATAAGGCTGGTGAGAAAAATGCTACCGAGGAAACAGTCTAGGGCAAATTATGGCTCTACCGGAGAGGAAAACAAACGGGTATTGTACAACAACAACAACAACATGGAAAAAGTCTTGCTAATGTCGCTCGCTTATGCGCCGCCGCCGCCTACCTATTGTCCCATCACGCCCACCAGCTCTGGCTTTCCCCGTTCTCTATAATAACATACTGTAGGTACCCTTTAAATTTCAGGATTTCAGGATTAGTGTAGATATATTACATAGGCAGGCATCCCATAAGTCGTTGCTGCGTCCGACGTTGATTTGATTCATTCCTTTCAAGTCGGGTGCCTGTTTATTTCATTTTCGGCGTTGTGTGAGGGGGCGAAGCTACTTGGCATCCCGTTTCTCTTACAACTGGTTCGTAAGTACTGCAGTCCATCACAGAACATTCAATAGGGAGACAGCAACTACAAAAATAAGTAGACAATCTGTGTCTCCAGCTAAGTCCAAGTAGCGTTTGTTATACGGTAAGACCTACACCTTTGTCACTCTCTAACTACATCAAGCTACCGTCGAGTGGAGTCATCGGCAGATCGCGAACTGTCCAGGAATAGCAGAGCTCTCTGTTCGATCACGCTACCTAGATCATCTGAAGTCTGCTATATTTGTTCCAAGCTATTGGCCCCGTCTGCCACTAAGGAGGGGGAAAGGGGACTAAATTAGCAAATGCAAATCAAATACCTACCTACCTCCCTTGAAGTATTCAATTAAGGGTGAACCTTGTGTGTATAAATTGGATTGAAGAGGTTGGCTTTACGATAGGTGTGCTTAAGGGTAATGAGAAACTTACAGTATGTGTAAGTACCTAGTCACCGACGAGTCTTGGCTGTTACCTATTATTAGTTTGGATTTGACATGCGTAGACCAAAAAAAAAACAACACACACACACACGCATATTTGTATAAAACTACGCGCACCAGACAGCTACTTCSGCCCCCACTGCACATCTGCCCTCCACACAACTGCCCTACCGAACCTGACTATTCACCTGCCCGCCTGCTACCCACCGGCCCTACCTACTTAGGTCATTCATTGGCAAATATTCCTATCTTGCGCCGTGGGTATTTCCTGTACCTTGCATCTTCCCCATCTCAGCCCACATCCCACCATCACACCAATATCCCACCACACCACCACAATCCGTTAACCTACTACTACTATAACATCTCCGTGCACCCTTCGCCCACAAAAGGAACACCTATCACAACTCGCACCAGACATCTCTCATGTACGTTGCCTTGCTTTACCCTGCATTCCCGCCCCGGTTTTTTCGTTTCGCCTGTACGCGCTACGCTTGATTCCTGCTTGTTCTCTCTGTTCTGCCTGTCCCGCCTGTCTTGCCTGTCTCGCCTGATACCAAAAACGAGGGTGCGCTCTTCTCATTGGTCAGCTTGGGCAAGCGTGCGTATGGTACGGTGGTACCCGGTAGAGTTTTTATTTTTCCTCTCTCTCAGATCAGATCCATCCGCACGACCTTCGTTTGCATCTACAGCCTCTGAATTTTCTAGCCAGCGTCGCTTGGCTCTTTTCGCTTTGACTGGACTAACGTTAGCGATTACTGGTCTATTAGACTTACCGTTATCCCGCTCAAGGTTTCTCTAGTAAACCTTATTATCAGTTCTCAAGACTACCACAGGCATCTCGATACCCATCGTCACCATGGATTACTCTACCTCTACACGAGCCTGCTTCACATGTAAGTTGTCAACGCGTTATGCCCTCTCTAGAATTCGGCGTCTCGGAATACATCGTCCATCTGCTTCTACGTCAACGTATGCATTAGTACACGCGCTGTCTACACTATCGCTTTAGCTTTACAACTACCCTCTCTTGTGTATGGTCGTCTAGTAACGGTCAATGGTTGTTCCACCAATTTTTCTGTCGCACCAGGTCAAATTCGCCTCATCTACCGCCGTTTTGCAACATTGTCCTCTACATCTAGAAGCAGGTGGTTTACCGCTCTTCTACTCTGGTCCTACATTCTGTAATCCGAGCCGGTGGGATCCTCAGTACTGCGTTCTGGCGTAGGCTCAGCCGCTCGTTCTATACTTTCCTAATTTAACCCAACTCTGATGTTTTTACTTTCCTCTTGTGGGGGTGTGTGATCTGACATATGTTATTCGTTGTTTAGGCGGCCAGACAACTCATCAGGTATGGAGAAGAGAGGCATACGGGAGATGAGACTCTTGAGCTTGAGACGAGGATGATTATTCAAGGTATCTAGGGAGTGATGCTGATCAATGGCTTCTCTTAGGCTCGCGATTGCCCCAACCGTGGCGCTGCGAAGTGGTGCGTTTTATGCTGTGCTTCTATGCCGTCCTTTTACGACCCGTTTCACTGACCAATCTGTAGCTACAACTGTGGAAACGAGGGTCACCTTAGTACGTCTTCTATCTTGACTATTCGATCTTGGATAGCTCCCTAACCTACCTTACCATAAAGGCCGTGACTGTCCTGAGGGCCCCAAGGATAACAAAACTTGCTACCGATGCGGCCAGAGTGGCCACATCAGCCGTGAATGCCCCCAGGGTGGCGGTCCGATTGGCGGCGGCCAGGGCGGTTCTCAAGAGTGCTATAAGGTAGTTTGCGATTCTTACCGCAACACGAATTTGAACTGACTAGGAATTTTAGTGCGGTAAGGTCGGCCACATCGCTCGCAATTGCCCTGAGGCATATGGTGGTAGCTCGTACGGTGGCGGTTACGGTAATGGTGGCGGCTATGGCGGTGGCCAGGGCAAGACTTGCTACTCCTGTGGCGGCTATGGACACATGTCTCGTAAGAAAGCCCCTACAAGTAGACGGGTTCAAGTTTAGCTCTAACATGAATTATAGGCGAGTGCGTGAATGGCAGCAAGTGCTACAACTGTGGCGAGAATGGTCATTTCTCTCGAGACTGTCCCAAGGAGTCCTCAGGCGGCGAGAAGATCTGCTACAAGTGCCAGCAGCCCGGACATATTCAATCGGCATGCCCTAATGTCACTAACTAATGGCGCTCCCTCGATGTTGGACAAGATTGCTATGGTACAACCATGTGGCGTTCCTTTTCACTAGGCTCCAAGCGCTCCATGAATTCTACTGCCGCATATCCCATCCGCCTGGTTACGGAGGAGTCGGACATGTTAATGACTAGGAGGATACCTCGTCAAAGTTTTTCGAGATCCAAGGACGCCGTTTTTCGCTTTGCACCAACCCTCAATACCCGTTTCCCTTCGATTCGACCTGTCATTGGAATCCATTGCAGAGCATGAAGAGTTACGTAAAGGCTCATGGGCATCTCGGCAAAAATTCTCTTTCCGGCCGAGAATAAAAGTGTTTCGATTTCGGAGTTAAGGTCGTTGATTTCACAGCCATACAAGGAAGGGTTGTTTTGCCCATTACAAACAGAAATGGTACTGGATTTACTCGGTCGCGAACGTCGGTAATATGCGACTAGTAGCTTGGTTTGTAGCACTTGATAAGCCTATAGGTACTTCATCAATGCAATAGCAACCGTGCGCAAAATCATGCAAGTGTTCTTCCACCGCTCAAGTATCGTGACGTAGATAGTGACTGGTTTCTCGCATTGAACTATATACTGCTTTGGGGCCGTAATTAACTTATTTCTAGCGCTGATAGGGACTGAATTGTAGACTAGGACTAGATCCTTCTAGGTAGGTGTACTCCTTCAACATGACGCCGCCGCGTATGACTTAGTTTATGTGTTCTCAACATTCTAGTAGATCTTTAGTGGCGGGTCATTTCCATTGGACCTCCGATGAATTATCTATCTAAGAGCGATGCCTCTTTTAATGTGATATTCCCTACGGCTTATTATGGTGTTAGTCAGGCTACATCATGCCCCCAACTCCGTTCTACTAACAAGTCACCAAACGACCAGTTCATACACTTTCCGTATCCTTAGCCCCGCTCCTATTTATCTATGCTCTAAGAATGGTCTATATGCCTTATACTAGATGGAAATGAGAGCACGGTCTCTGTCTAAGTGCAATCTGCGGTTGAGGTGCCAATTTATCTCCCTGTCTTCCCTTAACCCAAGATATTGTATCGTATCATACCATATCGACCTAGCCGGGCAATCGGCCTATGCAGGGTTCTATCTCATGATCCTAATACATTCGGTAGATATGCCAACCAACCAAAAACAAGGAGAAGAACCGACCAAGCTACCGATATGCAATTCCGTACGTAAACTCCTGGAGGAGGGGATAAAGAATCATTAAGAAAATGGGGACTAGCGGCGAGGCTCCCTTGCTACAGTTATGAGGAACTAGTTCCTTGCTTAGCTGCTCGGTTATATTGGCTTGGTGTGTTCTGCCGAGATTGGTACATCTTCGAGCGCGCATCACGGTTGCAGAGGAGCTGCGAGCACAAAAAGTGGCTGACATCTTCGTCCTGCCAATAACACATATGAGAAGCAATGGTGTTGATGGGGTTGAAGTCGAGTGCGCTTCTGTTGAAAAGCTTGATGTTAGAGAGAAAGGGAAACACCTCATATCAACGCAAAAGGGAAGCTGAGTAGCCTAAGGAGGTAAGCCTACTTACTCTTGAATAGTGTAATCGATTCGCCCGTTCCAATTAAGTGCCCGCACCTTCAGCTCCTCCCTTCTGAGTTTTTGTGCTTTGAGTTCCTCTGCGGCCCACGCTGCACTTAGCTCTTTGCTCTCGTCGGCTCGGCTCGCGTTGTCCTTATGCTCCTCTACACGTTTTTTCTGGAAGCGGGCATATAGCGTCTCTAGGTCGTCGTCGATAAGTGTCGAGTCCTTAGCGTTGCTATTTCCTGGTGTGCTAGGGTCTATAGAGCCGGAGGTATTTTGGCGCGCAAGTGCCTTTTTGCGAGCCTCTGTCTTCTCTGACTGCGCTGCAGTGTTGGAGACCACGTTGCCAATATTCTGGGAATTAGCAGCGGCCTGTCCAGAGTTAGGTAAAGAAGACGCATTTGCGGGAGGATTGGACGCGTTGAAATTCGCTACATCCTCGCTGCTTAACCCAAGACTACGATTGAGGATACTACTGGCGATTCCGGCGCTGAAGCTCGACCACAGGCCACTGACGCTCTGACCTACTTTTACGCCGATCCCAGACAGGCCTTGAGGAGCAACCGCCCCGAAAAGTCCCTTTTTTGTGTATGGAAGCGACTGCGGCTTTAAAGAAGACATTGCGGGGGAGACTAGAGGCTCTAAACGATACGCGATGGGATCAGATGGGTGAAAGATGTTGAAGAGCTGTGAGACTTTCGGTGATGATACGGATAGCGGTAAGCCGGTAATTGCTGATACGTGATGGCCTGGGGTGCTGGAAGCTGATGAGAACGGGTCCTCACTATATTCAGTACTGAGAGGGCTGTCCGAAGGTGCGGCGTTGGGCTGATGCCGGGCGGCAATTGTTCGCCCCTTAAGCATCTGAAACAAGCCAACTGGTGAGCCAAGGCAGTAAAGATCCTCAACATTGAAGTCAAACGAGAGATCTTTGGGATGCTTGGAAGGCTCTGGGCGTTCTTGGGATGGCCAGAACCTCAGGGGGTTACGCATCGGCTCAACGCTTATGATGGGCTGCTTCTGTCGACATAATATATCGAACATAATTGCCGAGCCTAAGGAATGACCAATGACTGTCACACATAGAGTTAATAATCGTATTTTAAGGATGATATAGGACGAAACATGAGTAACGTTTTGCATGCGGCTTGGCTTGACTAAGAAGCCTCTACTGTAATAACTGCTACAGAAGAGGGTAAAGGTGTTGAGAAGCACTTACTATGGACTTTGCCCTTGAATTCTGGATTCCTTTCACGAAAAAGTTTGTAGATCCTATTCGATTCCTTAAGAACAATCTGTGTGATCTGTTCTCTATACGCGCTCTGGTATAAAAGAACATCTAGAGCAAGGTCGGAAATTAAGGATCGCGCGAAGGCCATACCCTCGATAGTGATGTCTTCGAGGGAAGGATCTATAAATATTAGCAGCCTGTTCTGAGCCGTAAATTTCCTGCGCTACTCACACTCCTCCTCGTCTTCAGCCATATCACCTAAATCAGTTTCGCCCTTTTTTTCTCGTCTCTTTGGAAAGTCAAGTAGATGTCTCCAACAGACAGGTAAAACTTGAATCTTGGAGTTTCCAGGACCATCTCCGTTGTCGGAATTAAGAGCTTTTAGATCTTCCGAGTGTGCATATACACCTTTGAGAGTTTTTCGTAGCATGTTGACGTCATGTACAAAGTTGACGCTCTCCATCCTAAGAGGATTGAGTTAGCGGGCGATAATGATTTGCCGCAAGAACGGAGCATGTTTCTTACCTCAGGCTCAGCAGTTGACCAATGCCGTGGGTCACTAAGACTAGATGTTCGATTTCACGGCCCTGAGTCTCGCCATCTTGACCTGTGTAATCGTCCTGGATTTCCTGTTCTTCGCGTAGCCTAAGTTGTTCCTCTTGCTTTTCAGGATCATCGGCACCCTCAATATAAGAGGAGAATTGGCGTTTGAGTTGGTTCTCTCTTCGCTCCATTTCAACTGCAGCTTCGCTCTGGTCTTTCTCATTGTCTGTGTCATTTGAACGCGTGGCGGGAGGCGCGGAGCGCCGCTTAAGAGCCTTTTCCTGCTTGTCTTGTCTGCCGTCACTACTTGGTTGAGGTGGTAGTGTTGCTGTTGTAGGCGTCGGGGGTCGTTTGCCGTCTTTTGCTTTTCCAGATTCTGAATAGCCCCTAACAAGCTTAACCCCATTCATATACCCTCCGCCCGCAAACCTCTGATAGACTGTCGATGTTACCCAGTTGAACACCCCGTCGGAAGACAACCATGCGGTACTTGAATCTTGATAAGTAGCTACACTGTTCATGTACGTGCCGAAAAGGCGATATGTCTGTGGTTGGTGCGGTGTTGTAGATTGCAGAGGTGAAGGTTTCAAGGAGCTCTCGGCCTGTGACTTAGCAGTTGCCCTTAGGCTATCTGTTGACGCCTTTGGAGTAACGTTCCGCGTCCCAGAGTCGCTGCGAATTCTATTGACAGGATAAGTCCAGGGTTTAGTCTTGAGGTAGCCTTCTTCTAATTGGGCTGCTAAATTCTCCTCGCAGGGCCTCAAGGATGAGCCCTCTTGATCTGAATAATCCGAATATTAGAAGTCACATTTTATATGGAAGATCTAACTTCTTGGGGATTTTAGGATAATATAGGGGTGGGTGGAAAAAGGCACCGCTATAATGAAATAAAAGACTCGGGAATGCATACAAAACCACGTGCCGCGACGAACCTCGTAGATGGGTCCAAGCCAGTACACAGGGGCTAACTCGCGTTGCTCAATGTTAACGTCGAATAGAAAATCTTCATTGACAGGGACTCGTAAACCTGGCAGGATATTATTGTTGTCTCTATCGAATTCGTTGCTTGGCGTATCCTCCGTAGACATGCCCCGGGAGCGGTGAGAGTTGGATCGAGCGCGCGCGTGTTGATTCGTTACACCTTTCTCGCGGCTATTCTCTATCTCTTCTAGCAAGCCCTGGTATGCGTTCTCAAGAGACCGGGAGTCGACCTTCGAAAACGCCGCAAACTTCTTGGGAACCGCCGGTTTGGCATTATCCGGTTCCTTCTTTTTGGATCTCAGAAATTGTGGCTTGCGTTTCGGGACCTGGTGGTGGAATTAGTGGCGACTAGCTACGAGGAAGCACGAGAGAATACACACGTCAATAGCATGAAACCACATCACGTTCATAGGCGGGCAGTCGACAGGATACTTCTTCAAGCTATGGCCATAAAGAGTATTTGTGGAATGATCATCTGCCTTTTGGGTCGGCGGAGGCCCTGCTTTCGACTGAGGTAGAGGAGTGTCTTTCGGCGTCGGCGTAGTACTTCGGCTTGTAGTCCACGGATTTATAGACTCGACGGCGCTGGCTAAATACGACTTCTCTACCTTTCTTTCCCCCTTCTTACTCCCATTCTTCTCGTTTGATACGGCAGTATTATCACTGCTAGGAGGCATTGCGCCACTATGGCCCAAAGGCCAGCCAAATAGATGCCTGCGTGAATAGAGCGCCGGGTACGACAACTGGACTAGAGAATGCCGAGGGCGCGGGCGGCCGCGCAACACGATGACGGTGTAGGTTTGCGGTAACGTGATGAATCTCGACAAAGGGATCGCTGACGAAATTAGGTATTGTTTAGGTTGTCAGGCAAGATACGGAGAGGCCTGGGGGAGTTATGGTTGCTGTTAAGGGAGACCCGAAGCAGCGTGTATGCGAATGAGGAAGACTTAAAGTGTAGACTACCTGGCGTTTCTGTTCAAGACAGGACTCAATAAGGCGTTTTCTCTAGCTGCCACGTTTCCTGTTAAAACGAAAAAGAGAGTTGTTAGTGGGCTAGTGGAACCTGAAGCTGTCTCTTGAGGCGATGGCAAGTGCAATACTTCACACGTGGTAATTATCACATGGGAACGAGATCAATTTGAGGTGTGAGCAAGCTATGAAGCTTTGTCTTGGCGATCGAAGCTGAGGGGCTTATGGACCAACGAAAGATGCCTATGACGACCAGTTTGCGACAGAAGGGGCTCCTACTGTATTTAGATACCTACCTTAGGTAACCTAAGGTATTTGATTTACCCTACGACTACAGCTTACATGTAGGTAGGTAAGTACTTAACTAAGTAAAATGTACCTACATGTACGTACGCATGCACTACTGTAGTATCTACATACCCAGGTGAGATAGCTGTTGCCTACTGCTGCATAATGCCGAAGCACAGTGCCACATAGCTACTTGTCTAACTGTATGGCGGACCCTCGTTACCTCATGTGGGTACTAGCTATGGGTACTAGCTACCAATGTATGTACTCGAGCTGGGTACTGTAGATTGGGGCTACCCATGTCACAGACCCCGCTAAACAGAAATGGTGGGGTACGACTTGAATGACTCTAAACTTCAACCCAGTAAAATTTCATTTCTCAGACTGCGTACGTGACAGACTACCTACCTAGATCTTCGGCAACCTGAATACGCTCCTTGTTCTCTGTCACCAGTGCGTCGAACTGCCTATGATGATGAGAACCGTTTCACTATCGACAAAGGCGCGGTAGCATAACATAAATGCGATCGAATTGTCTCGTAGAGGTCCTATCTAATACGATTAAATACCTAACGCGCGTGAAGTAGCGCCACCCTCGACAATTCAATCCGCTCCCAAGCAATCTCCACGAACTCCTCGACGCGTCCCACTGCCGGAGATATCCGTTAAAATGGCAACAACGACATCGACGATTGCCGTTGCACCGGTCAAGCACCAGGTGGTTGACAAACTGCCGAAGCGGTTCAAGAGCTTCAAGTTTGGTATTCAGTCCAACCAGGATATTGTAAACCAAGGTGTTTTGGAAGTATCGGATCGTAGTATGTACGATATCGACAAAGGACGCGAACCAACTCAAAATGGTGTGCTTGACAAGCGCTTGGTACGTGTTTCCCGCCAACTCATACCCTGTCCTATCTTTTAACACATTTTTCTCCCAGGGAACCTCTAGTAAGACTGGGGTTTGTGCTACATGCAATGAACGACTGGCCGATTGTATCGGGCATTTTGGCCATGTACGACTACCTCTTCCGGCTTTTCACATCGGCTATATCAAGTTCACAATTTCGATTCTACAAGATATATGCAAAGATTGCTCGAGGGTCTTACTTGTCGAACACGAGCGCCGGGCATACCTGAGGGAACTGAGGCGACCAAACATCGACAACATGAAGCGCGTGGCAATTTGCAAGAAGATCAATGACCAGTGCAGGAAAACCAAGCAATGCCCATACTGTGGAGCTGTCAACGGCCAGATTCGCAAAGTCGGCGCTCTTAAACTCGTTCACGATAAGTTTATTGCGTACAACAAGTCGACTTCGGCGAAAAAGCAACCTCCTCCTAGCAAAATTGAGTTTGACAACTCTTTCACAGAAGCTAGGAAACACGCCAGTGACCTCGATAAACATTTGAGGAAGGCGTTCGAGGATTTGAACCCCCTTAGAGTCCTCAATCTCTTCAAACAGATTACCCCCGATGATTGCGAACTACTTGGCCTGAACCCTTCCGAGGGCCGACCAGAGATGTTCCTCTGGCAATATCTACCGGCGCCTCCCGTCTGTATTCGGCCATCAGTTGCCCAAGAAGGAGCCAGTAATGAAGATGATATTACGACTCGCCTAGGAGACATCGTATTTGCTTGTGGTCTTATTCGAGCGGCTCTACAGAAAGGTACTGCACTACAAACGATAATGGAGCAGTGGGAGTACCTTCAGCTGCAGATAGCTGTATATGTGAACAGTGACGTGCCAGGACTCCGAGATAACGGCGTTACCAAAACGATGCGAGGCTTTTGCCAACGCCTTAAAGGAAAACAAGGACGCTTCCGTGGCAACCTTTCCGGGAAGCGTGTTGATTTTTCTGGCAGAACCGTCATTTCTCCCGATCCGAATCTAGCGATCAACCAAGTAGCGGTGCCAATGCTAGTGGCAAAGAATCTTACCTATCCAGAGAGAGCTCATCGCGACAACATGACAAAACTAAGACAGTGCATCGTCAATGGCCCCACCGTCTGGCCAGGTGCACAAGCAATTCTCAAAGTCGATGGCGACCACCCCCCATTTCGTGTATCACTCCGATTTGGTGATAAAGAGGCCATGGCCAAAGAGCTTCGTATTGGCGACATCGTTGAGCGCCACCTAGAGGATGGGGATATCGTCCTCTTCAATCGACAGCCGTCACTACACAAACTTAGTATAATGAGTCATCTTGTCAAAGTGCGACCTTGGAGAACATTCCGTCTCAACGAATGTGCTTGCGGCCCTTATAACGCTGATTTCGATGGCGACGAGATGAATCTGCACGTGCCCCAGACAGAGGAGGCTCGTGCTGAGGCTGTCACCCTCATGAGCGTTAAACACAACTTAGCGACGCCCAAAAATGGAGAGCCCATCATTGCAGCCACGCAAGATTTCATCACGGCGTCTTATCTTTTGAGTAGCAAGGACATGTTCTTTGACCGGAGAACCTTCACTTATATTGTAATGCATATGATGGACGGCGTCACGCATCTTGATTTGCCGCCTCCAGCTATACTGGCTCCCAAAAGACTATGGACCGGCAAACAAATCTTCAGCATGCTTATGAGGCCCAACAAGTCAACTCAGGTCAAGGTCAATCTAGATGCGAAATGCAGAGAGTACGTGGATCCTCCTCCACCTCTTCCTGGCCATAGAAAACGAGCACCTGATATGTGCCCAAACGATGGCTGGCTTGTCGTCAGAAACTCAGTAGTTATGTGCGGCCGAATGGATAAATCAACGGTGGGATCAGGTAAAAAAGACTCCATATTCTACGTTATACTGAGAGATTACGGCCCGGACGAAGCTGTGACGGCAATGAATCGGCTCGCAAAGCTTTGTGCGAGAATGCTCACGAATCGAGGGTTTTCTATTGGCATTGGAGACGTCTTTCCAACTGCAGCTCTCACCGCAGCGAAGGAAAAGCTGTTCGAAAACGCTTACATGGAGTCGGATAACTTTATCAAACAATTCAATGAGAACAAGTTGCAGAAGGCTACAGGATGCTCGATGGAGGAAACATTAGAGGCTAAAATCTCAGGTGTGCTTAACAAAGTTCGTCAGAACGCTGGTGAACTTTGTATCAATTCCTTGAGTCGAAACAACGCGCCTTTAGTCATGGCGTCATCAGGTTCTAAGGGTTCTACTATCAACGTTGCTCAAATGATTGCTGCCGTCGGACAGCAGATTATTGCTGGCTCCCGTGTGGCAGATGGTTTTCAGGATCGTACGTTGCCACATTTCCACAAAAATACACGTCATGCGCTTGCCAAAGGTTTCGTCCGAAACAGCTTCTATACTGGCCTCGTACCAACCGAATTCCTATTTCACGCTATATCTGGACGAGAAGGTTTGGTCGATACTGCTGTCAAGACTGCCGAAACTGGGTACATGTCGCGTCGTCTTATGAAATCACTGGAAGATCTCTCTACCAAGTACGATGATACAGTACGTACCTCTGGTGACGGCGTAGTCCAGTTCCAGTTTGGAGCGGATAAGCTGGATCCGGTCGACATGGAAGGCAAAGCCGTACCTGTTAATTTCGAACGTACTTTCTCCCACGCCGAGAACTTGACCTGGAATAATGCAGATCGAGCCTTGTTGCCTTTCGAAATCCTCGCCCTTTGTGAATCTATGCTTAAGAAGGAACGCGATCGGTATAGAAGGCGTGGCTTGCTCCATGGAGAGCCCCTTATGTATGATGACACAACCGACTATGGCGTCGACGAGCATGAGAGCGGTCGCAACTTTCTTGAAACCATCCACAGGCACGTACAGAGTCTCGCTGGAAAGTTCTCCAAGTTACGTGTTGCCGCAGGTCTTGATGGCCTGCTAATGACACCTAATACTCGTTCTTTACCCTTCACAGAGAACGAGCGAAAAGTGCTTGCCGCGCTCATTTCTGACGTTGAACAAGCCAAGATCAAGCAGTTAGAAAGACTTAACACCAACGAGAATGGGCGCCAGGAATCCAGAAAGTTTCCACGGATCAAGACTGAGGGTAAGAAGCTCTCATATGAAGATCTTTTAAATCTCAAACCCGTGCTCGAAGGACTCGATTTCGAACGGCCGTTGAAGGCAAAGACCGTTGTCGAAAAACAAGAGTTCGCGAGGCTTTCAGAACTCAATTCGAGGCTCGATAAGCTAGAACTAGGCTATTTGTCGCGGTTAGCATGCAGAATCGAATCACAAGAGCGCGACCACGTATCCAAGACTGCATCAGAGAGAGCGGCAAAAGTTTCCGAAAAAACTCTGCGACACTTCATCGGGCTGTGCCTAGAAAAATACAGTAAGGCCCATGTCGAGCCGGGGCATGCAGTTGGCGCAGTTGGCGCACAGTCAATCGGTGAGCCTGGAACTCAGATGACGTTAAAAACCTTCCATTTTGCTGGTGTGGCCGGCATGAGTATTACACAGGGTGTCCCCCGTATTAAGGAAATTATCAACGCCTCTAAGTTAATTAGCACGCCGGTCATTAGCTGCCCCTTGCAGAATCCCAGGAGTTTGGAGGCCGCGAAGATTGTGCGAGCGCGTATTGAAAAGACATACGTTGAAGACGTTCTCCGTTATGTCGATGACGAATGGCAGCCTCACCGCTCCTTCATTACACTACATATCAATACCGAAACACTAGAAAGCATGCATCTCGGAATTAAACTTCCCGATATTGTTGATGCTATCGTCAAGCAGAAGAAGCTCAAGATCCTGAGAGGAGACATACAAATCTTTGAACAAGATGCGAGTATCGAAATCACGGTGCGGCCTTTGGATGTAGACCCTTCATCCAAGCGAACAACAAGGACTAAGGCTGCGACTGAGGCCATGGCTGACTTGTCCGTTCGCATAAGCCATCTTAAGCGCATCCTACCTTCTGTTCCGATCTCTGGGTATCCCGAGGCCACTCGAGCTATCATTCAGCAGAGCGACAAAGATTACACAAATACCGTCTTGGTCGAAGGCTATGGTTTGCGATCGTGTATGAATACAGAAGGAGTTGTTGGCACTAAGGTTACCTCCAACAGCGTACTAGAATGTAGAGATGTTCTAGGCATTGAGGCGGCTCGGACAACGATTGCTAAGGAAATCAGCGATGTCATGAGCGGTATGGACATCGACCCGCGACATATGCAGCTTCTCGCCGATGTGATGACATATAAGGGCGAAATTTTAGGTATCACACGTTTTGGTCTGGCCAAGATGCGTGATAGTGTGCTGCAACTTGCTTCCTTTGAAAAAACAGCAGACCATCTTTTCGACGCAGCATCAGGAATGAAAACGGATCCCATTGAGGGTGTCAGTGAGAAGATCATCATGGGAGAGACTATGTCAGTTGGCACTGGTGCATTCCAAGTTGTGAGGAGATTAAATTTACTCGACGAACACTTTACGAGAATGCCTACAGTGTTTGAGGACGCCTGGGCCCAGAATCAGAAGGATAGGTCGGCAAGGCGTACAAGGAAAAGAGATCTCTAGGAGAAAACACATTTGCACAATGCCCAGAGACACGCGAATACAATCTCGACCTTGGCAAGCGATATCTTCCTCGATGGCCCGCTAGCAACGCTGCAGGAAGACATACAGCAATAATATGTTCGGTCAAATCATCTATCACGCGGCTAGGGCAACCCGCTGAAGAACTCGCAAACAACTGAGAAGCAGCATTTTCTTTAAGAGATGCTCTTTGATATTAACAGCTATGGGTATACGCCGAATAGACACAGGTGCTTGAAATTAGCACCATCAGACTACAATTAGTTCACATGGGAGGGCAAGATGAGCCCAGTTCACTGGCCTGTTCGCTACCTGGAATCTGAGCGTCCTCCATACGGTATCTCTCAAGCATTGACCGACATCATCAGCTCATGTTGCCGTTTCCAACTCGAGTAGCTCATCATCACTTTTGTCGATATCATTAAGAACGTCTAGAGGGTGGCGTTCGGCATTANCCCCCCTATCGTCCGAAGGGTTTGGAGAAGCTCCGCGGCGTTGCATTGATCACATCAACCATACTGGCCAGCTTCTCCCTATCGGCGATAGTCTCTGGGATGGTGACTGTATCTAACGGAAACATTATTCGCCTAGCACTTTTCGTATGCCGCGTTTCGTGTTTCACATTCATGTTCCCCAGATAAGTCGGTGGTAGCTGTCAGATCCATACAACTCCCATCATAGCCGAGGGCGATTGGCGTCATGATTATGTGCCGAGAGCACGGCTTATAGGCACTTCCTTCCCCTAGTGTCGACGGAGTCTCGGCACCGTATCGGAATTATCGATGAGCCAAGGCAATGAGGGACTGGTGTTCCGATGAAGAATCGAAGAATGTTACATATCTAGCTAGCTACTTCAACATGGATGTGTCTCCTCACCTAGGTAGTTATAATGTATCGTATGGTACTAGTAGGGTAGGGGAAGCCCTGTGTCCCTGCGCGTATGCTTCGGGCCGGGTGGTCTTTGCCGAGATGCTTCGCCGGCGACACGGAGCCAGTGACGAGAAAATACAAAAGAAAGATATGATGCTATCGGTAGCAAGGTCAAGGGTCCAAACGTGGAGATCGAGTGAACAATAGCGTAGACTAGAGGTTAGAGCCCAGACATCCAAGCAACACCGGTGAGCCAGGACTGCATGAACAGTTTCCCATGTTCCTATATTCGCTTCAATGTGGTCTGTCCACCCCCGATGCTGCTTTTTCAGCCACGAAAGCTATCCGCTAGCTCCTCTCCTTAGTTTGCCCCTGGTTGATATCCTCCACGGCCCTAAATCCGCCACGGCCGAGGCTCTTCTCCCATGCAGCGTATCCGTGTTGATAGGGTCGGTAGACGTTTTCGCCATGTCAGTATTGCTTTTCGAATGAAGCATCCCGATTGGCCTGTTTCTGGTATTCGAAACTTCTCGCTAAACACTGTTCTCTAGGCCGAAGTTCGCACACTAAGCCCTATCATAAGGTTCCATTCGCCACGAGGTCACCGTCTTACTGGAACTTGTTCGCTTGTCCATCATGGCGCCGGGTCATTCTGGTACGCCGTACCCCTACCGTGAGCCGAACAGTGGCTCCTCGCTCTTTCTTGCCGTTTCCCTTGTCCCATTACCGGGATTGCTTCGGCATCGCGTGAACCTTAGTATCTCCTCATTCCTCACTCATACTCCGGACTATTTCATGTGATCTGACCATCTCGTTTCATATAGCATCATGAATAGTGTCTTTTAATAGAGCATATTCGCCGTATTCACCAGACTAGCCAGCGAAAGTCGTTGATCGTTAGGCACCATCCGTGGCGCAGGACTTGTACAAGGCGCAGAGGTGTACGACAAGTATCCCATTCCAACTCTTATTCGTCATGTTCTCTCTAGGTATTCCCCAGGTAATCCTGCTTCATGTGACGTCAGTCTCTCACCCCCCCAATCCCCCCCCCCCCCACAAGACCCTTTCCCCGAAGCCCATGTCACATCTCGCAAGCCCCGGAATTCGTATCGTAGCAACCCGGCATCTCGGATACTTTGAGGATGATGACCAATACGGGGAGGGAGAAGGGGGGAGGGGGGACGGTGTGCAGGGTTTCGAAAAAGGTTCAGCTCGGGCTGTGTCGTCGAGAGAGCGATTTTAGTGTCGAGGAGTATAATAAAGTTCCCTCAGGTCTGACAAACAGAGTAGGAGTGAGGCGTTCAAAAGCGAGCTATTTATAAACTGTCAGAAGCGCCTCGACCAGGTAAGCACGGGAGGATATCT
>JAPUUL010000462.1:0-18278 GCA_029590625.1 Lasiodiplodia mahajangana
GCGCACACTAGGGACCCGATCTTGGTTGATGTGCATGGTAGTGGCGAGAACTTGTCATTGCCTATTGGTGTCACTGGGCACACTAATTTCTCGACCATGGTTGTCGTGCTGCATACGGTTGGCTTTGCTAGTCTCGTAGACGTCGACGTTGCCGTTGCGGGACTCGTGGATTCTGGGCTTTGAGTGCCGGCCCCTGGTGCAGATGTTTCCACTGTTGTTCTATCAGTTGAGTGAATTCGCGCCTAAAGCCAGGGGAGGTGAAGTCTTACCCGGCATTGCCTCCGGACCGCGCCGCCGCAAGTCGGGCATTGAACTACTTGCATCGCAGTCCTTAAGGATGACGTCGGCCTCTGAGGTTGCCTCCGCTATCGTGCAATCGGCGTCTATGAAACATCTCTGCAGGTCATCCGAAGTGACGAAACTCGGAGCGTCGAGGAGACATTTTTGCAATGAAATTCGATTCCCACAGGCCGCTGCTTCGGCTAGCAGAGGGGCATTCTGGCGTACACATATCGATCGGTCCGACATTGCGCTGACTATAGGGACTAGGCACAGGAGAAGGAGGCCGAGTAATGCAACTGGCATCGCTGAACTTGACGATGTATGCATGGTGAGTCTGTTCTTGAATTATAGGTCTTGGTGGGTATAGTTTCGGGGGGCTCAAAGACTGGATGAGGTCGGGTATTAAAAAAGAGAGGCTCTAAGAATTAATTTGTAGCTATTATTGGTCTTCTGGTAGACTCTATTTCTTTTTAAAGGAGTGTCGTTTCCTGTCCCAAGGAACATACGGTCTGTCACAAGTGGTGTATCAGTTTCTGGTACATGTCACCTGAGGGGACCCAGACCGCTGCGAATTTGATGAACATAAAGAAAGAACCCTAGAACAGAACGAAGAGTCGGTCTACCGGTCTATCTATCTATCTATCTAGGCAGAAGGTCCTATGATTAATATGTTTCTGGCCATCTCTGTTATTTACCGTATACCGTATTCTATGTATCGCGCAGACCCTCGTGCATTGCATCCGGTTAGTTAGCCTTGCCGCGTCTCCGTGACGGCCAGCTAGCAGCCCTATCCCGTCTAGCTCGGAGAGCTGAAGGAGGTTTGGGTCCTTTGGTCATGTAGGTCTAGTAACCGGCTGCATGGAAGGTTACCATCTCTACCTGGCATGCCAGGGTACTATAGCGAACTTAGCTAGCCGGGATGTGAAGCTGAGGCCCGCTAATGCCTCTCCCGATTGAGCTGGGGCTGATTTCACATGTCGCTGCTTATTATAGATTTGAGAGTGGGCCAAGCTGTGCAGCTTGGCAGGCTGCCTGTAGGGCGAATTTGTTGTTGGTTTTTTGGGTTGGGGAATTAAAATGATAGCTATGGTTTTGTCATGTAGATCCTCAGATTTGCAATGTGACATATCGTGGGATCTCATCGCAGGGCCCAAGATGACGGTTGACAACCGATGTTTCCGCTCCGGAAATTGCTTACCGGATATGTAGTCTCCGGCTGGCTGTTTTGTTCCATGACAACGCAGAGAAGAGGTAGAAGTCCTACATATGCAATCAGGTATAATCGGGCAGTGTCAGTTTTTCTCCATGGTAGTCTGAAACGTGGTGCTAGATGTGTTGATGATTGGTAGTTTTACGTGCTAAATTCATCCTTCAACGAAGCCCCCTGAATATGGGGGAATCGCGCGCAGAAGAAACTGAGACTTGGAGTGCTGCAGTGCTGCAGTGTGCACCAGATAGTTTGTTTCCGTGGTCTTGTCAGCCGTGCATTTGGATTGAGATGATATGATCCACACTTACTATGGCTTAGCCAAGACAACGCAACCCTGAATACCTATGAACGGCTGGGCAATTAATTGGTGATGGTGATAGGTGCCTAGGATACCTACCTATCTCTATTTGGAGTGAAATCGCCAAGCAAGTTGTCATTTCAAATGGTATCGGCATACCTACCAAAGTACTTAATGGGGGTTATTGTTATACCCGATTGTGTCGTGGTGCATTACCTAAGTTAGGTACCTGACTGGCACATGTACACCAGCTGAGGTCTCTGGCAAGGGAGACCTAGTGTCCTTGCATGATATCTCTGCAAGATCTGCATTTCATCACTCGGAAGTCACCGAATGCTACTTACGGAAGGCTTCTGAGTTCCGAGGCTGAGGAGTCGCAGGCTTTGCGGATACAGGTCTATGGATCATGTATCGAATTTCGGAGGTGATGAACGGGTCCAATTGTCGCCAAGTCCGGAGTGCCGTTCTACGACACTACCTCCATACTATCGAAAGGAGTAGATGCATCCTCATCATCGTCGATTCTACTGTAAATCCTGAACTAAAGAATATTGCTGTGTCGATTCTTAGTTTGTCTTGACATCGAAGAATCTGGGATCAAGGTTGCAAGGTACCTAAGGTAAGGGCCTTGGGACCTGGCGTAGAGGACCTTGCTGCAACCGGTTTCTCGCTTTGCCTTTTGAGGTATGCGGTATGCACCACGTGATACTTAGGTAGCGTCGCACAGGTACGATCTGGAGCTGACGTCACCGAATTAAGTGATTGCCTAGAAATGGCGTGTGGCTACTGGAATGTGGTCCAGTCCTGAATATATACTTACGCATTCCGGAAGTTCGACGTTCTTGTTCTTTATATTTAACTTACATTTCTTGCGACTACCTATACCATTAGTGACGCTCATTCCTAAGCAGACTTACCTTCAGCTAAAAACTACATCAGAACAACCTGCAACATGCCTCTCGTCGTTCCTGGCATTACCACTAACTCTGGGGATCTTACCCAGGAGTGGGCCAACAAGCTGGTTGGCAAGACTGTGTCCGACGACTCGCACAGCGAAACAGTCAGTGCATACACACCCGACTCTCCCGTTTCTTACTTCTCAGCCCCGCCCAACAGAGCTCAGCTAATGTGTATTTATGCGCCTCGTAGAACTTCTGCAAGAAGGATCTGCCACAACAATGTCGTGTAATTCAGCCAGGCATGCTGGTTACCAAGGACTTTGTCCCCGACCGATTAAACGTCCACGTCAAAGACGACGGCACTGTCTCGCACGTCCAAC
This sequence comes from Lasiodiplodia mahajangana, assembly GCA_029590625.1. Lineage (NCBI taxonomy): Eukaryota > Fungi > Ascomycota > Dothideomycetes > Botryosphaeriales > Botryosphaeriaceae > Lasiodiplodia > Lasiodiplodia mahajangana. The sequence goes on from JAPUUL010000462.1 coordinate 3,070, forward strand.
ACGGTTAGACCCGTCTCGTTTCACATCTATATATGAGGGCCGACCAACTGCTGTCTCTACTGACACATACCTTACGATGACACGACAATTATGTTGCGGTGGATTGTAGGACTGGGATAGTAGGGTTGACAATGGCCCATAGTGGTGCTTTCCGCACGAATACCTAATGAAGAATCATGATTCCATATTTCCACATTGCCGACCTCTGCCTACGACCGACCTACTTTGAAGCGCGTCATACATCGAACCCCCATACCACATAGTGAATTGTGTATTAGTATTTTCCTCATATGTACTTCCCTAACCCGTCGCCTTTATCTCGCCTTTATCATGGGAGCCTGGAGGGGTTGCCAAGATGACGCCACACGACAGACTCTCTGCCATCTACTTAGTACTACCTATCTGCCAGCCATATCCTAGAACCGTTAGTCATGACACAAAGTCCCCACTTCGCGGGGCTACCCCCGACCCCTCGTCCTTAATCTGTTCTAGCGTATGTAGACGAGAACTGGCAGTGCGGGGCAGTTCTATTCACGCGCGTCTGCTTTTGGAATTGCCCCTCCAAACTTTCACAAGCTTCTACGTAGAGCATATCACCACACTATTGATTTCGTACAACAGATCACTACCGTCAACCGTGCGACGGATCAGTCAAAATGTTCAAGAAAGAGTAAGTCCGACTTCGACACCTTGATCTTCCAGTCAATTACGGCGTCACAACGGACCAATGTCCCGCCAATGCCTCCACATGCAAATTTCCCGCTCTTACAACCCCACCCCCGCGTATTTCGCCCTCGCCATGAAAGGGACTAGAGTGGTCAGACAATTAACAAACGCCTTCAATGGTCTTCAGGATACAAACGGCCCCCAAATCAAAACTGAAGTCGTCAGTACAGCGAAGTCTGCGACAATCGCTGTTGACGACATACCCGCTCCTGCACCGCTACATCGATGAAATCCTCCCCAAAAAGGGCTCGTTAGAGGCCATGAAGCTGCCCGACCGATGCACCCTATATGTGTTAGACGGAGAGCCGCTATTCTTCCAACAAGACACGGCTACGCTCCTCCCACACCTCAAGCTCGTCCACCGCTTTCCAGCCGCTTTCCCTAGCATACGTATCGATCGTGGCGCGATCCGTTTTGTGTTATCTGGTGCAACACTCATGGCGCCCGGTCTGACATCGGCCGGTGGGCGCCTTCCGAGTGGTATCCTTACTGTTCGTGCGGAAGACGGAGCGGGAGAAGGCTTGGACGAGGAGGATAGGTGGACGAGGGAGCTTGAGAAGGGAGAGCCCGTCATTGTGAGGGCCGAGGGGAAAACGGAAGCCTGCGCCGTAGGATTCCTAGTCATGGGTACCAAGGAGGTGAAGGATAAAGGCAAAGGTCCCGTTATTGAAGACGCGCATTATCTCGGCGACGGCTTGTGGCGTTTAGGCACAGATTGATCGCACCAAATATCTGCCTGCTTGATCTGTATATCCATTTCGACAGCTAGGCGCGAATCAGAGACAAAGACGGCGAGGGAGTTTCATCCAAATCATATTTAGCCTTCCCCCCGTTTGAAACACACCTCCGGCATGGGGGTCTGGATACCCGTCAGATGGCCGGTGCGTCGCGTGGCTGAAGCAGAATATGCATCCGGTATTCGGCTGGGGGCCCGAGTGCAGGTTTAGTTGGGGCACGGCGAAGGACATGCTAGAGGCGAAAGGTGGAATCAAGGTAGAGTGGCCGGCCGACGATGACGAGTCCACAAGTCGTTTGACAGATTTCTTCGCCGCCAATGGTGATAGGGAAAGGGACGCGGACGAGCTCGGCACATGGTTCGGTACTCCAGCTGGGTTGGAGGCATTCTGATTTGTACACAATTCTTGCATTATCATGGCGTTTTGGACATATGGTACTGGCTTGGCAAACGGACGGTCTAAATTTTAAGTGGTCGCCCTGACACCAATCTGACATGTTTTTTATATTATATCCTTCATCATACCCTCGTGTGCAATTCCAAACCCATGCGTACACTCATAGTCTAATTAAATATCGTCATCATCCACAGCCGGGTGAGCCTTCTTGCCGCGGCTGTCCAAGGTATCCACTGCAACATTCAGTGTCAGTTATCGTCATGTTAAGGATCTTCTGTGAGCAATTCAGATGTATAGGACGCTTATAGGACATAGGCATAGCCCTTTGGAAGTGAGTCGGTTTCGCCGCAAGCAGCTAAACGAGGAACAGGGAAGTCCGAGTTACTCACAGCTGATCGAGTCACTATCTCGAGGAGGGAGGGCGATAGCTTGACGGGCCGTCTCATTGTTTTCTAAGAACTCCCGCAGTCGCTGCTTGCCAATTTCAAGAGCCTGGTTCCAGGCCGCACTACTCATCTGCATCATCGGACCCAGCAGATTCAAGTTGTATGCGACATAAGTTCCACTAGCTATGATAATCAGAAGCAAAAAAAGCATCGGGTTGCGCAGGACTATATATGCTGTGTTAGTATTCGGGAAAGCATACTTGGTTTAGTAACGGCAACTGACCAGTTAGGAGCTCATTCCATCCTAAAGCCAACAATATTCCGTAGAAATATAATGGCACTTGGGCGACTCCACCAATGGCGCTTCGCTTGGCCTCGACGTATACGCCATCGGCCATCTTCTTGAATCGGACAACCAAGTCCTGACGTTTGCCCTCACTCAAAACCGTCATTTCTTCTTCGAGACTCTTTCCCTCTTCCTCGTCAACGCCACCAATTGGGGTTAAATCATCCTCATCCTCAGGTTCCGCCCCAACTGGCTGATGACCGATGAAGGAAGGTAGGTCCGGTGGGCCATACGTAGATAGGAGCCGGAATCTCGAAAGGAGGGGAATGAGAGTAAGAGTTGACTCTCGCGCCCGGGTATAGATGCCCTCGATGTCATCCGCAGGCCGCCATATCCGAGGGACTCCAGCTTCATCGTATCTGAACTTATCTTCGAAATTCTCGCGAAGCTTCAGCAAAATGTTCCCTTCCATAACCTCTTCATCGACCCTTTCCCTCAGAGCAACCCAGCTCTTGCGTCTAAGACGCCAAAGCCCAACTTCGACTTCAGACTCACTTGCCTCAAAGCTCTTTGCTCGATCGGTAAAGCGGCTTTCAGCTTCCCTAACAATAGAAGTAAAGACCGTCCAAATACGGTCCCAAAGGTCCTTCTCTGTGGCTGGTTTCTCGCCTTCCTCTGGGGCACCGGAGCCCCCTCTCCCAGACCCGAGTTTGTTGAATTCAAGACCCACGGCATCGCCAAGTCGTGATTTAACCCATCGTTCAACGCGTGTAGCAAGCCTCCGCATCTCTTCTTTCCGCAAGCGAGCGCTAGCCTCATCGAGTTCTTTTTCGAAAAGGGCTTGTTGTGAGCTAAAGTTCGTCCACGCGACACCTGGAATAGCCAAATTCTGCACCTCGGTCTTGAACTGATCCAAACATTTTGCTTTTTCTGTTCCGACAATCTCTGCAAACTCATAGGCCGCTCCTGACTTCTGGCCAGCTTTTACGGCACCAGAGACAGCATCACTAAAGGAGGCCACGCCAGATTTGTGTGCCGCCGTGAGCTGCCCCTGATAAAGGGCCCTCAGTCGCTGATCAATCTTGCCCTCGAGCTCTGTGCGCTTTCGTGCATAAACAGCTTTGTGATATCTACCGGCTTGCGTTTCAAACGCCTTGACACACTTCTCCCTAGTTTGTTTTCCAGTCTCGCCAAGATCTGCGAGAACAAGCGGTTTGCCGATGCGAGAAGCCTCCGCTTGTTGTTCTTCGAGCGGCCCGATAGCCATGTCAAACGAAACCAACACTTCTCGGGAAATCTCGTCACAACGGAACTGCGCGAGAAGTTCTTGCTGGGTAGGTAGATCGAGGTCCTTGTTGTTGACAATCTGGTCCCAGACACCTTCAGCATATACAGAGAAACCATCAGCTGGAATTCTTCGGTGGTATTCAGGTAAAAAGACACCGCCTTCTAGTTCTTGTTTGCCATGCCCTGGCTGCGCTTTCGAATTGCGGCTGCCAGCGACGAACCGTTTCCCCAGATTCTTCACCTCATCCACGAATTTCTCGGGCTGTAAAATTTTGTGTGGTAACGCGGCAAAAGCAAAATCGAAGTAATCTTCGATACGAGAGCTTTCCAGGCCCTGTGGTTTCGATATAGACGACCAAATTTTCGTGAGATCCTGGATCAAGGTATTTCGAAGGTTGGCAAGCGGTGTATTGCCAATATGATCACGAATTACGAAAAATAGCAAGGACCTCGGATTAGACCTAAAGGAAGTATTAGCACGCAGGCCTTCCATCTCATGCTCTACTTCGGCACGTACTGTTTGTCCTTGAGGAACAGCTGTAAATTGACCTCGAATACGGTCTTTAGTAAGCCCATATTGGCACCTTGGTATAACCCGACCTGGTGTTCCCATATATTGACGATCAAAACTTCGCTGGTCGCCAAGGCGAATAATGCGCTCTTTCGCTCAAAGTCCTGGTCCTCGCCACGTTCGCGTCCGTCGGTACCTTCGACATCCATGACCAGAATGTTATCCGTCATAGAGCTGGTCTTGTTCTTGGACATCCATATTCCCTTAGTTGTCTGACGGCGCTCCGTCTCGGACATAACGTTGAAATCGGTTCCGAACAGGTTATTGAGCAGGGTCGACTTGCCGGTCGACTGGGACCCGAAGACAGATATCAGGTGGTAGTTGAAGCCGGCGTCGGCAACGTCGGTAGCCAGTAAATACGAACTTAGGTTGGAGCTACGAGTTGTCGCACATAACGTTAGCGGAAATGTCAACGAAGAGGTAAACGGGCAGCAGCGCACTTGAATGCCTTGTCCTCGTCGATAACTTGAACGCCATGGCCATAGTGCGCCTTGTCGGGCGCATCGCCGACGGCAGCGAAGTGGCCATTCATTGTCGCGGTGGGTTGGCACAGTAATGTGGAAGGGGTCGATGTAGGTTAGGTTAGGTAGCTTAAAGTGTGAGGACACCTATTGCCATCGCAGAGACCGGGGGATCGGAGACACAAGCTCAGGACACAGCGAAGCTCTCGAGGGCGTACGAGCTTAGGTGGTTTGTTTGAGAGGGACAGGTTGGACAGTTCAGCTGTAGGGAATATTTACAACAACAGCGAGGGAGCGTCCAGTGTTCAATCGAGGGAAACCTGTACACAATAACAAGCGAGGCATGGACATCCCTTGTTGGTGTGATAGGTAACTAACTGATAGGTAGACTTCGGGGGGGGGGCAACTGTGGCTTGAGCCCATTTACTACATGTATTTACTACAGATACAGATATGACCTAGGTACCATTCTTGCACCTGCATGAGGGCAATCCAATTGGCATTGTGTAATTTAGGTACCTAAGCTCTGGTTAGTGCGAATTCCTCCCGCTGCGTGACAGCAGCTGCCAAGTCACTCATGACGGGTGTCACCGTCACATGCCACTTCAGTATGATGTCAGCAGGCGACCCAATGCTTTCTCCCCACGTACCTGCACGTACCTCATGACGAGCTTTTTAGCAGAGCTTCATCGAAAATAAACTTTGAAGAAAGGCTCGAGTTACACGGGGCATCTCGTTGGGTCGCCATGGAATATTAGGCACATACTTAAATCATATATTATACCACTATGAATAGTAAGGAGACGTCGCCTTATACAGCGCCCTATAGCATCAACTTAGACAGGAATCTATTTTATGCCTCTTCCCCCCTCATTTCCCCGCGTATATATAAAAGAAAAAGAAATTAGAAAGGGAAGGAGAAAANGGTTCGTGTTACCTAGAGATTACGAGCCATAAATACAAAGCCCCGATAGTTGAATGGGTATCATTTAAACATATCCCATACCTGTCTTGGAGTCTAATTAAACGCGAGCTCAAGAGAAGGGAATCAGCTATTCTCGCGCTTGCTTTCTCAACTAGCTAATTCAGCGGGTAAAAAGCGATGACGTCAATGATAAGGAGATAGCCAATAACGTACTTTGAGGGCCAATAGCTAGAAAGTTTTCTAGCTCGTTAATATGTTAAAAAGTGGATGGAATACGAAGTATAAAGTCCACGGCCGAAGTATCACAGAAGGTTCAAGTAAAAGAAAAAATGTACTAGTTCGGCCATCCTATAAGATTGATATAGGGGACAGCGGTGTAGTATATGAGCCAAGGGAACAATAAGAAACCAGTAGGTGGCGTATTAGTGTATATCTCGCGATGTAACGCATGGTTTGATATTGTATGTATGTATAGCTTATCCGGCCTTATCCTCAATTAGGAAGTATCCGATTCATTCACATTGAGTTTATGTGGTTTACCGAAGGAAAAGAAAAGGGAACACCGAACAAACGGAACATTATCTAGATCTTAGAAGATCTTATAAGGGTCTTAATATGTCCCAGATAGCCATAAGCTTGAGCCTATTTAATAGTAAGTCTTATCCAACCGGCTTATGCTGAATAGCCAAGCAACGCGGAATATTTAAACACCATGAACAAATCACGATAACACGGATATATCAAAAGCAGTCGGTGGTGAGGGCCCTGCATATAGCCCTGGCCATAGGCTACTTGCAGAAGAAGCAAAAAAAGATATATACTAGTCATTATCACTGAGCTACCTTTTGGTGACTATTAGCTAGTCTCTCATTGGCACGGTTGTTCCCGAGATATCAGTAGGCTGACATCAAATCTAGTAATATGCAGCATGTAGCTCTTAGTGTTGATAAAAGACTTAGGGGTTCTGCGTATCCGTACTAATTACTACAAAGCATAACCCCCGCGTATTATGTGAGGCTATGTCCCTGCAGCTATTCACAGCAGACCATAGTTACATGATTCATCAGCGTGTCTCAGTAAGCGCGGAGGAAACTTATTAGCTTCGCTTGGAAATAAGCGCACTGGCATGGCGACATACAGTTCAACGTTGTTGTAAATGCTGGTCACTTTGACTAATGGTGTGGGGTGAATAGATATCACAAAGATTACTTATTCCCAAGCTCATCCAGCGTATGCTAAACATATGTAGCAATTGAGGTAAGTCTAACTATGATGTAGGTAGAGCTGACATCAACTAGGTACATTAGGACAAAATCTCAGGTCCCTCACATCCACTCATCACTAATCGCTCTATGGATGAGCATAAGAGCGGCAGTCATTACAGCCGTCTAATCCTATTGCGGCGCGTTCTGTTTGCCGCGCGCCGGACGGACGCATCCCATCTTTGGGACCGTAAAAGCGTAGCTCCTTCCAAACGCCAGAAAATTCCAATGCAGTGTGGCCGCCGGATCCGTTCTCGTACGTCGCATCATTGATACGATACAAATCGTCTCACCGGAATCCACAACCCCTTACCCGCCCTTTATCCCTTGGTATCTTGACTTAAAACACGGACGCCAGAAATCAGTTCTAGTAATGTACAATGATTCGCAGTTCTGCCAGAAGCATATCCCTTAAAACATAGGCTCATTATGCGTGTCGATCGACCGTTTTCTGAGGCTTGTAGTCTGGGATCTCGTCGAACCATCCTCCCGCCTCGTTATATTTATATGCGTGAAACTCGATGCCATATGGCTTTGGCTCTATGGCGTAGACTACTCCGAGAGGCATGTCGAGGTCCGCAATATCATCTCTGGTGAGATCCATGAAGTATGCCATAAGCACTCGGCAGACGGATCGATGGCCGATGATGACGAGGTGGTCCTTGATGCGTTCAATTTCACGGACCATGTCTCGAAGTCGACTGATCACCTGTAGATAGCCTTCCCCTCCGACTCCGGGATATACATAGTGAAGTTTATCCATTTGGCGCTTGACATACTCATCACTATGATCGCGAGCAATTTCATCATACGTCAAGCCCTCGAACTTTCCGGCATTCAGCTCGTTGAGCATTTCCCAATGCTTCACGTCGTAATCCTCGTCGGCCTCAAAGTACTGTGCTGTCTCTATACTGCGCGTCAACATTGATGTCCACACGCAAGTATTCTTCTCATCAAGCTCCTCGTTGACATCGGGATAGGGCGGAGATTGATCGCCGCGATGAGGAGGGAACGATGATTGCGCGATTCTGTCTTTCTGCTCAACCAGCCAGTCTTGCCGCTTTTCAGTGATAAACTTGTACAGTACTTCACTGTAACGATGTCCGCGTTCCGTCAGCTCCGAGTTGCCTCCAATCTTGCCGAGCTGGTTGTCGGTGGATTGGCCATGTCGTGTGATCCATATTTGCCTGGGGGATAAGTTGAAAGACGACAGGTATGTAGCAATTCCGGTGCTAAGGAAACCCTCCAGTCCATAGTGAGTTATCTTCTTGCCAACATCAATCATCTACCTTCCTATTAGTCTCCGGCGCTAATACAACGGTGAGAAGTGGTTCTTACCTTTATGTATTGCATCCCGTGATCCTCTTCGTAGTCGCCTAATGGCACATATGCGCTTTCGTAGGCCTTAACCCGCTCTCTGAAGTCAGCTAAAGACTTTACTGGATCCTTGTCCTTGTAGTCTGGGCCGGATAATTTAAGACGCATATTCGCTTCCAGTAGCTACCAAACGTCAGCATATCATCATCACCTTAGTTAGACTTTTCTCGATGCATACCATGGGATTCTTGCAAACGCTCTCAATGAACAAGATTCCAAGTTTTGGCTCGCGAGCTTTAATGTGATCGAATACGTGCTGGCGGCGTTCGATTGTGCTGTTCGTCGCATCAAGAATACCGATTGATCCGCCGCCACAAAGCAAATAGTCCAATAATTCGTCCAGGGTATCAATTGCCATTTCCTCTCGGAGTTTAAAGGCCTCCGAATTTTTGGGATCGAAGAATTTGGCCGAGTGGTCGGCAAGCGCCGGACTTCCCGGGCTTGATGGTGGATGATTGGTGGCATTAGAATCGGTTTGTGCCCCATTTAGAGTGAAGGTTTTGGTTTCTTTTGATGGGTCAACTGGCTTCGCTGGGCTTGGCCTTGTCGGAGATAGCACATTGGCCTGGGTACGGCGGCGATTGCCGACGTTGAATATCTTAGTGTTGTGTTGTTGCCATGCTAAATATCTCCGGAGTTTCTTGGTAATATAGGATTTGCCTCGAGCTGGAAGGCCCACCATGACTATAACCAGCTTTGCAGCAACATCGCGGTCAGCGATTCTCCCATCGGGTGAGACAAGGGACCGAGTCATGCCCGGGATGCTGAGGGTGGTGGCATGTGGGCGCACTCGTGGTGTTTGCGAGCCAGAGTTCTGCCGGATGGGTGGTCTATAAAACCTAAGTATCAGTAACTAGCTACGGTAAATGAGTTCCTACTTTTAAAGCTCGGAAAACTCACATCCTAGGTGATGCAGGAGCTGTCGAAGACAGACTCTTGGTATAAGGTGAGTATTCTGCTGAAGGCCGTCGCGCAGGAATAGCGGCAGTACCATGGTTGTCGATGGCTCGGAGTGCATTGGCGAGAGAGGAGGGATTGGTGTGGGCTTCAAAGCCGGGTAGAGGAAGAGCTGGAGATGGCATGTAGAGGTTATGTTCGAAAACTGGGAATTGGGAAGCCATTGTGTTGTCACCATTTAAGGACGTTGGAGTAGGTGGCGATACTCTGCCATCATTGAATTTTGCGACGGCAGTTTCGGAATTCTTGGCTACCTGTGTTTGCGGCTGGGTTGCCAGAGATCGTGGTACTGTGGATGGGTCGACATTTGAAGTTGCGACGAGTCGCCGATTCGTCATTGCCACTATGGCGAGAGTGGACAGACCGCACTGTTTGTGGCCGATGCGAAATTCTGTTGCGATTGCAAAGCTCCAGTTAATACGGTGGTTGGCGCAAAACAGTGATGTGCCGATAATCGGGGGACAAGGAGTAGGTACTTGGACAAAAGCAACAGCGTGGGAATTGGTTGCAATTGTTGGGTATTGTGTAGTAGAGGGTTGGACAGGATTGTGAAGTGAGAAGGCGAGAAAATTACTAATTTGAAGAGCTTTCAAGAGGCACAATTTAGGAAAAGCTTAACGGATCAATAGGAACTGAAGATAATGTAAGGCATACACGGAAAAAAGATTCTAGGTTGAAGCAAGAAAGCATAAACTCACCAGCTTTGATGGTTGTGGTGGTTGTAGCACGGTGGGAGGTGCTGATGGGCCCTACCAGTGGCAGAGCCGGTTGCGCAATAAGTGGACCGGAGGCCATTTTCGGACGAGGAGTCATGGTAGCCATGGTTTCCAGGGCAAGAGTGTCCAGGGGTCCCGACAGTAAGGGCAGGCAAGTAGATACCTACCTAGGTAGGTCCTTGTAGTGGGGTGAGACCACTCCCAGCGTAGGGGTTCACGTAGAGCTTCGGTTGCTACAGTGTCTTAGACCGCAGACAGGTAGCAAAAGCACTAGTAGGGTAAGTACCCTTCTCAGAAGGGTACAGGCAGCGTCTAGCGACTGCGGAGTGCAGACTCGATGGTGCACGCGCCGGATCTGACGGTGGGGCAGTGTGTGGTGGCGTCCAGTTATCGAGAAGGTACCTGGGTATTGGGGTCCAGGGTCTGTACAGTGCTCTGTATTTAACAGCGGGATATGTGGGGCCCGAGACCCTGGCAGATAGACTAGTTCCCTGTTGGGTAGGCGGAGGGTACCTCGCACTGCAGGAGGTCCTGCAGAAGACACTTAGCTGCAGTGGGAGCACAGATGCCTCTGCTGTGCAGAAGAGGTGCTCGCAGGCCCTTTTGCGACAACCGATCCGATATAGGTCCGACCTATTTTAGGTGCTGTCTGGAGTTGCTGCAACTTGGTGAAGTAAGCGATAGTAGTTATGTACCTTCTTCACGAAGACTTCTGATAAATCCGGTCAGTTGGGATCGGGGCAAAACGTGCGGAGCGGGACCGGCTGTTATTGGTCCTTAAGTAAGATGCTAGTACCCACCGAGTAAAATAGTAGGGACCGATCCCAAGGAGCGGCAGAGTAGGACACCAGTGTTTTTGTCGAATGCTGTTCACGTCATCTCTGTCCACCTTGCCCAGCTCAGCCTTTCCGCTAATCTTGCCAACAGACGTTGAATTTCGGCGTCAACGTCAGTCGGCTGTTGAGTGGGCTGTTTCTGCGTGCTATGTGGGCTCACGCTCATCTAAGTAGCGATCGTTAGTTAGCACGAGGATTAATACTCCGGTAAGCTTGATAACCTTCGTATGAGATCCTCGCGTCGGTGGAACAGGCGCAGTAAATATGGGCAAACGATTTGCTTGGACTGAAGCCTTGAGAATCCTTAAGAATCCTCAAGGGGGGCCGAGTTGTGAATGAGCTCGGGGCTTTTTATCTGAATAATAGGGGTTGAAGGCGGACTCGACTCCCTTAACTATTAAACTACTAGCCAGCCTAATAGTGAAGGTAAATAAGCAATGTAATATGGTGGTGAGGCTTGGGACTGTTGGGGCCAAAGTTTATAGCCGATGGCAATGCCCAGAGATGTTTTAATGTAAGATGCAGTAGTGCGCTTGGCCCAAGATCTGTTTTGCTTAGTTGAAGGCAATGCCGGAGGCAGAGGATGACCGTAGTTAAGTAGTGAAGTTGGCAGATGTAACCTGAGAATGGTGCCCACCCGACGGTCAACTTGGCAGGCAGATCCTAGACTCGGACGGACAGCGAAGCCTTATACATAAATATGTGGTCTGGGTGCTTGACATTACACGACATGCAAAGAGACATGCATAGAGGCGTGCGAAGATGCTGCAAGATGAGGCTTTTCTGTCGAAAAAGCCCGCAGCATCCCTCGCAGGATTACAGATCCGGAGGGGGCATATNACAAGCATACAGGCATACATACAGGCATATACACAGCATATGTTACAAAGACACCCGCACCCAAGATGCCTGGCTGGTAAACCTATGCGTAGTGATAGTGTAGCCTACCTACAAGGACGTGGGTATGGATGGGTATGGATGGGTATAGGCGTGGACGTGGACGTGGGTGAGCACTCATTCATTGCTCGATCATTCCTTTTTCCACTGTCCTGTCCTTGTCCGTATTCGCATCCGACCAATAACTACTTACCTACCTAAGGACTATTATCGCCTAGGGACGCTTCTGCCCCCCATGCCCTGTACACCCCTCGATTGAGAGATGGTGCTACGCAGCCGCCTTGGGGGGTTGGTCACGACGTTGTGTTGTAAAACCCTCACACCTCCTCTACAGCGTGTAGAGCAACGTCTTCGGACTTCTTTTCGGACAATCGGTCCCATGCCTAGCTTGGCTGTGTTTCCGCTACGTGTCCTATTTTGCCTATCACTTCAGATCCCGTTATAAAGGACGATCTGCGCAAAAGATGGCTACAAGCAGATGGTAGGCGCCGAGAGACGGTACGGTCGAGGCCGTCGGGGCGGCACAGTCCTGCCTGCGGCAGGGTTCTGCAAATCACTCTTGGCTTCAATACGCATACAAATATAATTGACAGATGATGGGTCGTCCCAAGCTCCCCGAGGAGTGCGGCTGGCTGGGAGGGTGCGTCATCGGTGATCATCTCCGCCTCCGTATCCGCCGGCCTTCTCCAAAGAAAACCAACGCTCAGGTCCATCACTCACACTTCTCCCCTCGCGGTCTGAGGTCAGCTCACATTCACAGCATATGCGCATGCGTAGACGAGAGATTTGCTGCAAGATAAGCCGCCTTCGACTCGTACTACCCATCTATCTCATCTTATCAACGACGGCATGGTGTGCTGCCTAGGCCTGGGTAGCACCTCGTCGAATTTGTTGAGACCCGGCGTACATAGAATTTATGGAGTGATAAGTTACGAGGCGGGTAAGGCTCCTTGAGCCAGCTATCAGATTCGCTATTACGAAATAAAATTATAGGGTAGCCGGCACTTGATGGGGCTGCTAGGGCATTATTTCGCTGGCTGATCGACCTGCGCACAGCCTAACATGTGGAGTCCGGGGGAGATATGACCTCACTGCAGTCACTACAAGCACGTAGGTAGTGTAAACTTGGTCGTTCGGAATTGCGACGAGAAACGTATCAACTGGTGGTGGGATGAAACGACCAGAAACGACCAACGGAGCCCACTTCAATAGCCAAACGTCGGCACACGTGGTTTGGCCCAACCGCAGCATTCGTTACCATTAAGACAGAGGCACGGACAGTAGGTAGGGCTCCTGTGAGGGATTTCTCGGCGCATGTACATAATATAGTAGAGAGGGGATTTGAGATGGTGTATGGATGGATGTACAGGAAATATTGAAGCAGCATGCCAATGCCAGGCTCCGTGATCCCATCTGTCTATCCATGAGACACCGACGTTCTGGCAGCTGTGATAAGCTTTTGCTGATATTCCTAAGTCCGACATGATATGCGCGTACCCTGGGCGGTGGGAGCGCCATCGCAGTGCCATCTTTACCAATCTCTACCGCCGCGACACCACCCTTGACTAAGTGGTTTGGCGAAACCGACAAGACAAACGAATCGGGGTGCCTCCAGCAGATGTAGGCTGAGGCATTTCCCACCATGTTAGTCCGCACGTGCATGTGTTTCCGGCATGGATGTGTCTTCCCAGTTGGGTTGCTGGCTCGGCAGGGGTGTCTTGATTCGGCCTGACAAGCTGGGTTATCTGAATAGGTAATATGTCTTGCGGTTGCTACAGATCCGTAAGCCACGCGCCTCCGCCAAGCAAAGCCAAGCTTAAACTTAATTCCGATGATTATTCTATACGCGTCGAGTATGGGGGGTATTGCAAAGCTATTCGCCCACGCGAGACAGAAGGCTCAGCCAAAGCCTTGTCGAGCCTTGGCCGACACTGATAGTGTCTCTGATGAATGGCTACTCAAATTTATATGATATACCTAATTAAGGGTAAAATTGTGCCAAGTTTCGCAGATCAGCGGATCGAAACAGGCAATGCTAACCTGAGCCAAGGAGCTAGCACTTGCTCCTACTACCTAAGCTTTGGCGAGTACGTAGCTAGATTTGATATCGAGCCTTTTTCAACCTTCTCATTGGCTTTGAAATTCATCAAGGCGGTCGAGTTGTACTAAGAGATATCTAGCCAATCAAGTGATACCTAATGGACTTTCTTTTGTTGGCCTCGGGAGTGTAGCATTGGTTTAGAGTAATGTTTTAGAGTGTGCGCGATCGCTTTCAATAGTGATGCTATCTGGGTAGACGGCTGTAGTAAGGGATGATGAGATGTATATTCACAGGTGGGAGCGTAATAGTTCCATCGTACGATATTAATAGGTCCTCAGTGGCATCTTACACAAATCTTTACATGTCTCTCTTTTGTTTATCGACCTGCTCTATTGAATTTACAGTAGTGCTTAGGCGGATGACGGTGAGAGTTGTTGTACAGGCCTCTCGGGTTTGACCGTAGATGCCTTGGCAAGGAGGCAAAGCAGGCCATAAAATAGGTTTCTGGGCATCCCATGGTTTAGGCTTCGATGTGTATCGGGTCGCCTTGCAGTATAGCATACCTAGCTGACGACCACAGTTGCGTTTTGATTGAGCCAATCTAAGACATGACACGCCTATCGCATTACCGTATCTCGACGCCGAGCTTTTCTGTCAATGCTTTCCGGACCTTGCCATGAAGATCGTTGGTCACCGCGTGGGTGAGAGTACGCTCGAGACTGCGGTAATTAATGCGGTAGCACATGCTCCTCCGCCCAGTTTTCGGGTGTGTGAATTCATCGACCAGCTTGACGTCCTCAACATTATCTCCAGCCACGCTGCGCACAATCTCCATCACATCATTTGCGTGGAAGTCGTGCACATTAGCTTTTATGCTGCCGCCAGCTGCGGATGTCGAGCTGAGCCAGAACGAGACGTCCTTGTAGCAGCCTGGGTATCTGGAAAAGGGCGTGAAACGCCGTAGTGAGTCTAGATCATCTGAGACACCTCTGAACTGTTTGAGAAATCGTTCGTCTTGCGACCAGAAGAGCCGAATATCGGGGATCTTAAACAATAGCATGGCAATACGGTCAAGGCCGATGCCGAACGCCCAGCCGAGTTGGTTTGGCACGTCTGCGTTTATGTAGAGCTCTTGCTTGACTACACCGCAGCCCAAGCACTCAAGCCAATCACCATCATAGTACACCTCGAGCTCCCACGAGGGGCTCGTGAAGGGGAAATACGCTTCCACCCAGCGAACCTGGAGGGGCTCATCGACGAAGTCAGGGTTGGCCTTTTTGGCAGCTGCTTTGGCTCTTGTGAATACCTCCACAACCATGAGCTCTAGTGACCTTTTCAAATGGGCCGC
>JAPUUL010000463.1:0-18244 GCA_029590625.1 Lasiodiplodia mahajangana
CTTGCAACCCCTCTCCTTGCATACGAACAAGCCCTCGTTTGTCGCACTTTGACGAAGGTCGTTTTTTTAGTAGGGGGTCACATAGTCTACGGAAGTAGGATAAGGCGAGTACACTTACGCCGTATCCTCTGCAGCCCCCGTCGCCGGGCACGGATCTATAGGTTCGAGATCCGGCCTCGACCTCCAGTAAGCCTGCTGATTGGGTTCCGCCGATGGGATGGAGCCGTGATACTCCCAGTAGGCGTCTTGGTCGCCGGTGTTATAGCCGTTTCCGTTCCCAAAGGTGTATTCAATCTCGGACATGTATGGAGCGTTGTAGTTAGTCGGAGAGACTGCAATTTCGGGATTAAAATCGGACGTCGGAGACCATGAATAATCGTAATTGTCCAGGGGCATAGTCCAAGGAGAGTTATAGGCTCCATAATCCGAGGTTGGCGTTTGTACTTGGTCGCTGCCGTAGGAAGTAGTCATGCTGTCTCCCGAAGGCCCCCGGGTCATGGGTACGTAGGCACTATTAGAAGTAACCCATAATTCAAACGAATCTCGACGATCGGTGGGAGAGATCTCGTCGTGATTGTAAAAATCACCGTTTCCAGGGAATTGGCTCATGCTGGCAGCTGATTTTCTTTTCTGGTATCGTGGTGAGTTAAGCTAGAAGACTACCGGCTTGTTGCTCCGGAGCCTTTGTGCGAGAATAGTGAACATGTACTATGAAGAGTTGTCAGGTTTCTCGTCTTCTTCTGTGTTACCCTCGGCTTGTAAATAAAGAACATACAGTTAGGTTCTAGGCAGATTTCGAGTGACTAAGTCAAAGAAACAAACTTAATATAAGGACGATCAAGCTTCTTCAACAGTGGTACGTTTCTAAGGAGTGGGGTAAAATAGATAGAATATCGTGATATAAGAGCAGTCTTAATGTTTGCTAAAGTACGAGCTCGGGCTTATATTACATTAATACCCGAAGCGAGCGATGAGTGGTCAGCCTTCCACTGAGAAGCATGAGCTTATTTCATAGTAACAGTCTATAGCAAGGCTCAAAAATGCAGAAAACAGAAGGTGAGGCGAACGATGGCCAACGAGGCATTGCCAATACCGTGAGATAAATACCACAACGCGGCGTGCGGAAGAGCTTCCGATGTCTCCAACATCGACAGTAAGATCGAGAGGGAGAATAAGATGCAACCTACCAGCCTAAACAAGGTAGGTAGCTACCTAACCCAGCATGGTTCTACGAGATAGTGCTAAGATCTCATTGACGAGATGATCGCTGTGCGATTACTGGACGGTAGCGAGCAGAGCCACACGCCGAGAGGGCCACGAACAACAAAGCGCTGATGAGTGCTCAGGGGATGCTTTTACGCACACATATCGCGATACCAATAGCGGATGTGGAAGGCCGCCGGTGGCGGCGTTTAACCTATAAACTAGCCGGAAATGTATGTCGGTGGTCCATCTACCTTCGGTGTGGCATGTAAGTAAGCAGGTGTTTTTAGTCCTCGTGGGGATATAGATCTTAGGTAGACAAGGAAATACCCGGTCTTGTATTTTGATCGCTAGTTCTCACCAATCATACTTAATGGCGTTGGCGTCCGACCTAATCGACAGCGCAATGAGAACCCAATTGTGCCCTTCTAGGAGCTCCAAGCAGACAGGGCTGGCATTAGGTGTCGATAGGACTGGACTGGGAGAAAACTGCCGGCTAAAGGGTTTGAAATGCAGCTTTTCAATTCGTATTTNTTTTTTTTTTTGGGTGTGAGGAAAGTTGGTATAATTGGACTGGT
This sequence comes from Lasiodiplodia mahajangana, assembly GCA_029590625.1. Taxonomy (NCBI): domain Eukaryota; kingdom Fungi; phylum Ascomycota; class Dothideomycetes; order Botryosphaeriales; family Botryosphaeriaceae; genus Lasiodiplodia; species Lasiodiplodia mahajangana. Next base: position 1,782 of record JAPUUL010000463.1, read on the forward strand.
TAACTTACACAAGACGTTGGGTTACCAATGGCGTCCGGGATGACAAGTCAGAGGTAATTTCTTGGAGGCAGCATGAGCCCAAGCTGTACCGACATACAGATTCAGGTAGTTTTTGGGAACCTGGATGCCGGGACCAAGTCCACGACAACCGTAGGACAAACATCTGCACAGATCGTCTTGCAGGCAATTTCTTTCATGGGCAAGGTTATCGATTTGGAGGCAGGTATCCTTACGCGTAGGTACCTCTCTCTCTCAAAATGCTGCGCCACGAGAGGGGCACTCATCCGGGTATGTCAGAGAACTGCGAACCTCGCTACGAAGGCCATCCATCACCGATCGATACAACGCAGCCACCGGCACACCCATTAAGGCAGTAGCTCGTGACCAGTAACGATGACGAGGGCTGACTGACTGGGCAGTATGCCTAACCAACGACTGGTGTCCTAGTGTCCTGCAGGTTTGGTTGCCTTCTTCTTCATAGCTCAGATGCCTAGGTGTGTGTGTGTGTGTGTGTGTGTGTATGTGTGTGTATGAATGCTTTCATGCATACCTAGGTGTGGGGGGGTGTGCACTGATCTGCCCAGCTAAGCAACGTTGGCACTTCTTATTTTTTGCTTCTGTCATGTAGGTAATCAGTCTAGCCATCCAGGAACACAAAGCGGCAAGCGACATTAGAAGTCCCCTTCCCACACACGCCATGTTACACGGGACGGATCAAACGAGTATGCAGGTCGTAAGGATAGGCAATTTGCTAGCATCATCATAATGTTTCCGGTTTGCTCGGGACCGCGCGTGATCGATTGACTCAGAGTAGAATGCGGCTCCGGCGTCAAGACTTCGAGGCAGCAATGGCCCATGAGAGAGTCGGAGAGTCGGAGACGAGATAAGTAAAGTCCCCGGCAAACGAGGCGACTTCGTAGCAATAGCCAAGCCCCGCTGTTGTGCTGGCTGCACTGGATTTCTTTGGGGAAGTCCCCCCCGCGGCTGTGAGTAATATTCGCTAACGAATCCTTTGAGAGCTTCACGTCAGCCAGACTACACTACGTAAGGATCGTACCTAGTGTAGATTGGTAGAAGTTCTTGAAGCCCGAGCCAGCCGATACCGTTAACGAATAAAGACCTCCTTTCCCTTCTTATGCTCACCGAGCTCCCTCCTCGTCATCTGTTTGGGCACCGGCCATAGCCCGGAAGACAGAGAGTGGAAAGCCTCTGCATAATCGAGGCGCGAAGCTCATGGTTTTTTTTCGCCTTGAAAAAAAAGAGCCAGCTTCACCCAAATTGCGCCGGCGCCTTATTACAGTACTGTGTGCACTTGGCTTGCATCGATCATCGTCATAAGATCTACGCCCATGGGTAGGGAGGGTTGCTCTCTTGACGGGACGTCTATCTGTCCCATAAACAGTTAGCAAGTGGACGGCACCGCAAATAGGCAGCGAAGGTAGGTAAATAAGCTCTCACACGTGAAAGTCTCAACTAAGCAGGGCTACCGCTGCATTCAACATGCGGGTACGATCCTTTGACCGCTTTACAACAGGTTTCTATACCCCAGGACCAGGGGGCGGTAAGACGAAGGAGCGTGTTTCATAGGCACGTCTCTCTCTCTCTCGGACGTTATCTAGGTTATAAGAGCCTCGTCATAGACCATGACTCTCATATATAATCAGGTTGGGCGCCATCGCCGTCGTGGGTTGTAGCCATTGGGCATCTCTGCATGGCTTCATACACGTTAACATGTTGCAACGGTGCCACGTCTTCGATGCTAACATGCAAATGTGCCGATACCGCCTCATAAAACTGCCGTTCTGAGGAACATGCATACACTCCCCTATCCAGTTAACCATTGGAACTGCAACTCTGCCGACCGTAACGCAAATCATCCCACTCAACAAGACATCAGAGTCCGTCCCGGAGACTTCTTACCCCAATTTTACCATAAGCCAAAGACTCTTACGCGTATGCATACTTTGTAGACGAATGGGTAGATAGAGGTCCATCTCGTCTACATACCTACGCATACATACGTAGCGATGAAATCGCCGACCTTCGCCCCCATGCCAAGTTTCAACTAACGCCATAGATTTTAATGGTGCTGGAGGCGAAGCAGGGTCCCGCTGCACCGCCATAATCTGGTCATAAGTCGATTGGAATCAAATCAGCTCGTCAGGGTCCCAGGCGTGGCTAGTGCTGATCTGATCTGATGCGCTATTTCATTTCCACGTGGGGAAGAACCGTTTAGTGCCGTTCCACCGCTAGCATTGCCTCACGCGGGTTGAAGCGCGCGATCCTAGCGTGTCTTGTGAGAGTAAAAGAGAAATCTAGAAGCAAAGCTCGCCTTATGATTTGGCCCAGTTCCCCGTCACCTCTCCGTCCCAGTAATCTACTAGACTAGTTTCTTTACCGACGTCCAGGGCCGTCTGACGTGACGATCTAGGGCCAAGGCCCTTCTTTTCGTTCACGTCCTGATTACATGGCTACGCATCGTGATGTCGTGATCCTTAATGACGCGAAATAAAGGTCGCACACTAGGTACTATCGTTTCTTTTGAGCCAGCGCCGAGAATATGGAACCATCCGATAAACCAAGGTCCCTGACAGTAGTACACTAGTATCTAAAATATAGGTACAGTTAGGTATGCTATGTACATGCTATATAGGGGTCCCGCCAAGCCAACGCAGATCGAGGCAAATATTGGTTCGTGCTAAGTAGTTAGACTGAACATATGCAAGGCAGCCGGCGCCCGGGCGATTGGGTAAGGACTGCGCGCTTCAAAAATGTATACAAAAAGACTCGCTCTCTCAGCTCGGTCCTACAAAAGGAAATAGTATTACACTTAGATACCCTCTGGTCCGAGTTAAAAGTATCCGTTCCGTCCGCACCATGTATATACCTAATAGGTGGAGATACATGAACAGCACAAATGCACCCCATAAAGGCCGTGATACCTACCATAGCTCAACATTATCGATTCATAGGTTAGAGAGTCTCTAAGATCAGCATGCTCGTAGAATTAAGAATAAGTCCAATCAAGCTCATCTAAGAGTGTTGACGGTAAAGAGATTATCTGGTTACTTAAGGCGAGTGTACGCCAATACATAGTAGCAAGAATTAAGCATTCCAGTTGCTTGTATTCGTATGTTGCACCAATGCAGTTATATAATAATATAGGGTGGCGTAGAGCCAAGAACTAAAGAAGAAGAAAAGAAAAGAGCTCTCCGATTCCCTCAGTTCTTTCTTCTTGAGGAGAGAAAGGAGAACAGGGAAAAAGACAAAAGAAAAATAGAATGACTCCGGTACGGGGAATCGAACCCCGAGCCCCGCGGTGAAAACGCGATATGTTAGCCGTTACACTATACCGGATACGACAAGGTTCGCCAGGATAGGTCTCCCTGGGAATCGAACCCAGATTGGTGGAATCAAAATCCACAGTGATAACCATTACACCAGGAGACCTGACAAGACAAGCTTGATTTGACTGATGCACGTCTCCCGTCCTAACTCTATTTAAATCTCACTGATTCCGAAACGCCCCGAATTACTTCCCGAGAAGACAAGCCAACCACAAACAAGACAAAACGTCAAACAATTAACCACATGTCTACTATAGACTAACAAAATTTAGGCTGAGACGCCACAGACTCGGGTTTCCCTCAACTATCGATGATGCATTTCTTCTATCACGCTACGTAATGTTGAGCCTCAGGCACCATCTTTTAATAACACTAGAAACTACAAGGCTCTCGACTCAGCGCCCGCTAGGTACTCTTGAGAAGGGAGGAAACATATTTATTATATGAGTATTCTCGTGCTTTAGACTATTGCGTAATTGTATGCTAAATGCCTATAGAGCCTAACTGATCATTAAACATGCAGAGTACTGCCGACGGCGGTTTCGCTCGTTCGTCTTTTAGATCGGATACCTCAACTAACGATTGTTTGGCAATTAACTCGGATATACTTCTCAATTAATACGATTTCCTTCACAAAATTATACGCGTAACCGGCCCCCGATAGCCGAAAGCCCACTCAGTATTAAGAAATACTACTGTGGGTGATGGCGTCGTCGTCAGGTCTTTCCATAGTCAAGAATGAGCGTTGTGCGCGAAAAGCTTGATGCGATGCAGACGTTGGTATGTAATCAAGCACTCCGTCTTGTCAGTTGCACCTTCTCCTACTTTCTGTGTTACTTCTTTACTAAAAATGATAAGTGATAAAGTTCTGGCATTCTAGACACAATACTCAGAGTTCAAATATTGCCAAACAATAATACGCCAACCCGTTACTGAATACGATGGCGAGGAAACCACGATCCAACTAATACTCCTTTGATAACTCGCTACAATGATGGTCATGTGCGCTTACGACGACAAACGTGTTGGACCTAAGACTTGATGCCTAAATCAGATCTACAATACTTGGGGGCATGTTGCCTATGTCACATGCCCCTCAGCAAACATATTTCAGTATGCCACAATCTACAAGAGGCAGCTACAGCAGCCTTGAAAATAGCCTAGGCCTCGTGCTTGCTCGGATGTATGACGCACTAAAGCTTGTTGTAGCTCGAGACTCTTCTCGGCGTCGAGGGACAATCATAGTCGATCTGAATCATATACTTTATCCATAGACCGGCGCGAGGAGTCTACAAACATTCTCATATGTAGCTACTATCGACTCCAAATATTTTGTATATATATTAGTCGTAGCCCTCCTCTCTCAATTAACTTTATTCCATTAGAGTCCTTGAATAACACACTCTACGTTCATCAGTTCCAGCCACGATTCCAATTCCCATTCCTATCTATTTCCACCAAGACCATCTCCAGAAAACCCCACAATTACCAGTAAGTACTCTTCGGGATGACTTGAGTTCTGAACACTTACTCTAACAGTAAGTTGAACTTAGCCAAGATGTGCAGAGCAACGCTTTTCCTGTGTAGCGAGCATGACAACATCCGTGCCTATAGGCTCGACCGATGCGAGCAGGGTATCCGAAAAAGGGATGGAGGCAATCTTCCTCCAATAGAACTCATCCTGGCGCACGAGGCTACGCTCTGCCTAGAGAAACAAGGATTGTGCCCCAAGGTCCCCGAAATCGTCATCAAGGTCGAAGTCGCTCACCCAGATTCCTCCTACTGCCCGGGAGGCACGTCCTATTGCCCCTATTCGATCGACGGCGGATTGGGCCCCTGCCACTGAAGACATTTCTGGGGTGTTTGCATGCATGCGGCTGATATTGATACCACTGCGGCGAATCTTGAGAGCCAGCGGTTTTGGAGAGCGACTTGGAGGCTATTACTTATACAGGAAGGATTGATGTAAATGAATGATTAACTCTGGTGGTCAATATGGTATTGATGCGGCAGTTGTGCCTATAGCGGTCATTATTCGAGCTACTGATGCTCCCAAACTCCTTGAGTACCTAAGTCCCTACGGACATGAATGTGGATATGATATCTAGGTCAAATCAACTTTCATGTTCCTTTACACTCGTTTTTGTACACACGACATGTGAGTGGACTGTGACACATTCTTGCAATTATAAGTATGCAACATGGCTGAATAAAAGCTCATACAGATCATTTTTTTCGATCGTTTGATTTTGTTGTGCCAAGTCGCAAGCTCGTCTGAGGCAGCATCAGCAAGGATGGCAGCCGTGCGAAGCACTTAACTAGGTACAGCATATTGGATCTTAGAAACGTGCTGCGGATATAAGTGGATTCATTATAGACGAGCCCCTTGATACCAAGCAAACGTTGGGCTGGGCAACCAAAGATAATGCATGGTGCCAAGCGTTAACCAGGAACGTATAATAACAGCCGCCTACCGCCTGGGTACCTACTTCTCACACGCGCTGCGCAAACCCAATCTAAATGATTGTTGATTCATCCACTGAAAATTCCCTTTCCAGGTCGATTAGTTAGCTTGGCCGGAGAGTCGTGGTCCCTACTGGTTAGGTCTGGGCTATCAAGGCTCCAAAAAGTAAGGGTAACTGGGCATGATTTGAATCCGGTGACCCGGATGTCAAAGTAACCGAACTTATACGATGGCTGCAGGATATTAAATGGTGCTTCTGGGATTTGAATATAACGGTTGTCGCCTCAGCCACAATCATACAACTCCATACTTTGATTAGAAAGCGGCATCGGTACGCTCCGACTACCTAGCTTTGCAGTGATCTGGTTACCTGGGTCGCTAGGTGGTCGCACGTCTAAATCATACATGTTACCGGTTAATGGATGGAATTGCAACCAGTGATTGTCATTTGTTTAGCTGGAGGCGGTTTTCAGGGGAGGAATTAGGAAGGGATCTGGTAAGCGCTTTAAAGAACCCTTTTGGGCACTACCATACTTATTACATGCCAGAAAGAAATGGTCCTCGATTTGTAAGTCGTAGGGACATGTATTCCCCTTGCTATCTAGTTTTCTTACTTGGGTATCGAAGTAGCAAGAGAGATAGCTACATATACAAAACCCAGTAAGAACCGAGGGCCTCACTACCACATAGGTTCGACATCCGTGCGTCCGTCCGTATTTACTGGTTAATAAAATCTTCCAGCCCTCAAGTCTCTTGTTTCAACGCCGGAGCCAGCCGGATGGCGGTAGTAACTGGATAGTGCGGCCCGAGCCAGCTCCGCAGAGCCAGGAGAAAGTATCCCGGCCGCCTCGAGATCCTGGATAAAGACGTAACACCAATATCTGCAGCCTTCCCATTCGGGAAGAAACTGGTATCGCTGTCGACCGTTTCTCTGGATTAGCTGCACAATGTCTGCGAAAGTGATAGTACGCTCGATTTTGTAGCTAATTTTGTGAACTCTTTCGGTAGTACAAACGTAATCCTTGGATGCAATATCAATTTTACCACGCAATCCATCACTGCCGTATCCAGACACCATGTCAAGACGCAACGAACGCCCGCCCGGCATCTCGAAAAAGAGGGACCAATGATTAGTGGGTGGTAAGCGGCCCCGGAAGCCTACATTGTCAGGATTCGGGCATGCGATAAGATGCATGGATACAACCAATCTAGTGAGGTCCGTACGCCTTAGATCATCTTGGTCCCAATTTGGATCCATGACGGCAGGACGACCAGTAAATTTGAAGAAAAAATGGTTGTTAAAGAACTGGGTGGTATAAGCTGTTGTATGTAGTCTCTAGTCCCGAGGCCCCGAACCAGCTGAGAATAAGTGTTCGATAGACAATAAACGGATATACTAGCTCATTTCGATATTGAACTTTGTCTAGGAGAAGGGATTTCATATTAAGCAGACAGGTTACTTTCCTACCCTTTAATATTATTCTACGGTAGTGATTGTCTTCGTAGTGATAGGTCTATGAAGATACCATCAGTAAGGGGTTGTTGGTGCTCAACACAATGTGTATGTTTGAGGCCAAACCATTAACACCCATCCGAGTAAACATGGGGGAAGACAAAACCCCCCTTAAATTAGTATCGCTTTACGTCTGGATGTTGCCACGCAAGCTGTACTACCGCACATACCTCTTCAGTTGTTTCCTCCTCAGCTGATTTCTAGTTACCCTTATCAGACGCACGGCTTGTGGATTGTAATGGGTTTCACAAGACTTGCACATGATCTGACACCTGCGCGCCTTTCTTAGCAGTCTAGTGTATCCCGAGAGTCTTGGCTTGGAAAATAAGCTACCAATAAAATGAAGACCCATCCGAAACAAGCTCATCGTGATTTTACCTCGGTTGAGTTTTAAAACTTGAAAGGGACTGGTAGATGATGGTAGTCAACATTTCAAAATTCCTATGACAAGTGGCCAAGCTGGACGCAGATTTACTGATGAGGAAAATGGTTGGGTAAGTAAAGGACGAAAACGGAGATGAAAACAGGTCTTAACCTAGCAGAACGCGGAGCTGTCCTACCCATTTATTTTGACCCCGCCTGTTCCTGTACCCAGGGCGGTTTGCACGCGAGGCATTAATTCTAGTGTAGTTTCTCATAACCACAAATCCCCAGAGACTACGAGTGTAGGTGAATAGTCGCACGACTACGGCCACCGACGGTGTTGCGTCCGTTCTAGCCGACACATGCTCGGGCGTCTAGCTGTTTAATTACATTAGGCTTCGGCGGTAGTGATTGGATCGGAAATCGAGCTAGTTTACCTGCATTCGCTTCACTTTTTAGCAAAAGCATAGATACCAGCTTGGCGGCTTATATTGCTGACGGGAGATGGTCACATACCTATTCTAACTCAACCATAGATGTGGCATCTCTCTGGGTTTCCTCGCATGCCATTCATTACCTCTTTGGTCAACTACTAGTACAGTTCGGGTATGTTCCAACCACAAAACGCGAAGACGCGTCTGTGTATGTTTTTAGGGCGCCGGAAAGTCGTGGAGGGATATTGTTGCTTTATAGAAACCCCTTTCCTTGGCTAGCGATAGGTTTATACCAGAAGAAAAAAATTTGGTTTGCGTTCTGCACAAGGTAAAATAATTATATTCAGTACAGCGCGGAAGTTAGTGACTCCTTTTGCGCAGCCAGTAGATGGCCATGAGGAAGAAGTTCGAATTTTCTAACGGGCAGGGAACTAGCTTAAACAGATAAGGTAATTGCCGCTGATGGCTAGAAATATAAAATCTTGCGAGAAGGCTTCGTTTGCGTCTCTTCTACTGATGCCGGTCGTTCCGTGACAATACGTCGTATTTATTTAGAGTTCTGATTCGCCGGAAGCTAAATTCAACGTGTAAGCAATAGCTGACAAAATGCTACATGTATTCAGCAGTTAATTCTTGAGTAGGTAAGATCTGGCGTCTTGTCCAATGCGCGGAAACCAATGGTAATACTAAGCACTAGTCCTGTGTTACGACCTACATAGCTGCGACCTTGCTCTCACTCTAGAGCTACACCACTTGATAATTACAGGGCGGCGGACAATCATGGGGAAACTGTTAATGATCTGTGCCGGCGGGCTTGTCTTGTGCGTTGAAGCTTTTGCCGCATGCTTCTTATGAGAATTGGCTTATTACTTTGGGTGTTCTGGTTGATTCTAGTGGCGGATGGCCTTGCTTGAACCTAGAATTTTCGACATGGTGATAGTAAATAGTCAAATTTTCTGTTCATAACTCGTCCAAGATGTAAGTCGAGGGAATGTGGCATGTATGGTATATGGTATACATATAATAAAATATTCCCATCTTGCTCACACAGCGAGTAGGTAAGCTAAGTTACAACACTTGTATACCTTCCATGTTCCCATGACTAACTAGAATGCCTTTGAACTCTCATTCTGGAACGACTGTGTATTTTTCTCTTCCAGCTTTTATGTCCATCTAGCATATAAATGCTCGGAAGGTATCTCAAACTTAAGAACCTCATCGTCTCCGCGGTGTCTTAAACAATAACCAATCATGCTAGCTGCTTATTTGTATAACCTCAATTATGTCAGACCGGAGGACGACTTTCTTGAAAATGCTCATCGAAAGGTGTGGTCGTGAAATCGTAGACTTTCAAGTCTACCGGCCGGGGATACGGTGCCTGAAGGGGTTGGGCAAGGATTTCGTGACCGTTAAACGCGGCACTGGAGGCCTGGGAACCGCTCATATCGTCGTAGCCCCCAAGGACAATGGAGGGATTTAACATCTCGGGTTGGTTAAGGATAGTATGCGAGACCGAGCTCGAGTTGTGGTGTGGGGCGAAGGGAACACCAAGCTGTCGGGTATCGGGGAGTTCTCTGCTAATATAATGTCCTTGGAATTCGACCGACGGGTTTGTCTGGTGGAGGCCCATTTGGCCCAAGCCCGATGGTAACTTGGAGGATATATTGGGCGTCTGGTGATACGTTTCTAGTACGGCTTCCGGTCCAGCGTCGCTTGTCATGAACTTCATATGGGCAGTGCTGTCATCGCCTAAAGATGTTTGATACAGCCCTTCGTCCGAAGGCGACAATGCATCATACGAAGGAAATGGCGCAATGGGCGTCCCATGGTGGCTGGGCTGGTATGGCTGGAAACCCTTTTGGGGCAGGAGAGACGGCATAGATGACCCTCCGTACGACATGGAAGAATCCTCAATTTGCCACTGTGAACCGCCCTGAACGTGCAATGGAGCGTCTCCTCCGGTGTAGTGGGCTGCTAGAGGAGATTGCGGATCGAACATGTTAGCTGTAGTGGCGGCATAATCACTCTGTTCAGACTTCGAAGAATTCCAGGTGGTATTAGGAAGCGCTATTTTCGATGACGGCTCGTCCGGGTAGAGGCAGTGTAATGCCTTTGACGCGCATCTTCGGCAAGGATCGCCTCTCGAGCATCGTTCTCGGACTCTCGCACATTCATGACATGCTCGTCTCCTCTGGGGATTGTCGTTTCGTCGTTCGCGCGGGTTATGGATAGCTGTGTGTCGACCTAGAATATCGCTTCATTTTGGTAATTAGTTAGCATTATGCGAGGACCGTGCCAGTAGTAGTACCAAGAACTGCGCGGCTTATGCGTACCTCCTCGCAAAGCTTTTGTCACATATCTGACATGTAAATCTACTGTGTTCGTCATGTCCACGTTGATGTCGTTTCAGGTTCTCAGGCCGTTTGAAACTGCTGGGACACTGAGGACACTGGTATTTTTTCTGGGACAGAAGCTGGGTTGGGGAAGTATCCAGCTCCCAAGAATCTTCCTGGCCAAGACTTGTATTATGATCTAACATAATTAAGTTTAATAGGATGGAGCACAGCCAAGATGCGAAGCTGAGAAAGTCCCTCTTTTAAAGCTGCTTACGGAATTCCTCTTCATGATAGCTCAGCATTACCTAAATCATCTCATAGCACCCTTTTACTTACCTATTGCTAAGCGGCATTTTGTAAGTCCTCTGTACCGGAGTCCGTCTCGTTTGTCATAGTTTACATGTAACAATGCGGTTCCTCAACGGCGACCCTTAGGCCCGAGGAGGGTTATCATCATGCGCTGTCAATGGCGCACATGTGACATGGTCTGCTTGCGGCCCTGAGGCGGTTTGTCGGCGCTGCCCAGACACTCAGCTCTGTACCGCCTCGATTGGGTATCAAGATTCGCTTGCCTGATACGTGGATTGGTGAGTGTCTGGGCCCCGTTCGTTGTTCGTATTGGACTCGGAGGCGTTTTTTCCCCTTCTCGATTAGAGATTCCCATTGTCTTAAACAGAGACACGGAAACTGAGATCAGACTCTAGGTGATTCAGCTAGCCCAATCATACTCAATCACGTCTCTCCGGAGAAAGCGACGGTGCTGGCGGGGGGTGTACGTAGTGCTTGAGAAGAAGTAATGCAATATCGACGTGTCAGATCGGCCGGCTACGGCCAAGGACCGCCGGTGACATTGGCATATGATAAGTGAGCGAGCCCAGACGAGCTTCCCCGCAAAAGAAACAAGCGGCATGCGATGCCCGGGGCCAAATCGGCTCGATGGTGCGGCAGATGGATACGTTCCCATTACTATACTCGCGTCTATGTAGAGAGCTCTCCCACCCGATTCGCCAGCGGTAAACGGTCAATCAGGAATTGCCAGCCCAAGGACTTTGCCCATGATCTGACCGAAGAACCGCAGCAGTGCGTATCATTACAGTACATTGGTCACCCGTTCAGTAGCCCAACCCTCATGTGCCCCTTGCCTCCTCGATTGGCGCGTAAGTAGTACGGGATGAATGACAGCTCCTTAGCTTCCGGCACCTCGGCCGCTATGCTCAAACCAGGCTCTAGACCCTGCTCCCCCTGCGACCATTGGTCTACCTTGCGGACCCAGCCGACGGCACGGAGACCGACATAGCGCTCGCCCATCTCGTCTATCACATGCTCTTCTTCGCTTACGGGAGAGCCGAACGAAATTCCAACGTTACGGAAGTGGTCATTTTCCCACGGGTTGTCGACGTCCTCGACGCAGTATATCAAGGGACCGCGGGCCAGCGTCAATGTGCGTTGGTTCGTATACGGATGAGGGGAGATGTATCGGGGCTCGAAGCCGTGCACCTGCAGAGTAAAGGCCTTATTACCTGAGGTATATGATGGCGGCAGCACCAGGTAGCCATCCACAACGGTGGCCGATTTCAAGGTCGGGGTAAGCTGTGAGCCGATTCTCTCGCATTAGTTATACCACGACAACAATATGAACAATATGTTACTATTTTATTATCGAGCCGGGCGAACATACCGTGAAGCGCCTTTTGGCCCAAGAGGGAATGCGAAGCCTGATAGTCGTATTCGCAGTGGGGGGCACTTCGAGTTGGAAGATGACATTGCCCTCCCACGGCCAGTTCGACTTTTGTTCGAGCACTACCGGATGCTCATCAACCTGGAATGAGACTTTCGCGGTCGTGTACAAGTGCACGTTAATGAATATATCTTGCCCATGACCGCCATAGTCCCAAAGGTAGCCGCCAATGCTGCCGAATAGTCGCGACACATTCGGCGGGCAGCAGGACGTGTCAAACCACTAAGTAGATCGCCAAGGCCTCGATTAGCATACTATCACGGGGTGCCCACGTCCGAGCGACTAGGTACCCAGTCTGAAATCAACTTCAATGCCGTGAGGGACTATACTAACCGCGGCGCGAATGTTCTTGTCCTTCTCAGAACTGGCGAGCTGGTTGACATAGGTAAATGCGTTGCCCTAAAGTCGACTCTCATGTCAGAACACTATAATCAGAAAAAAAGCTCGAGCTGAACTCGGGGGGCGACTTCGATGCGCTTACACCAAGGCTCACTTAGGTAGAAAAGGTTAGTCGTCAGAATGCCAAGTAGGATGCGTGGTACTCACTAGCAGTCATCACGGCGTTATAAAGACATAACTCCATCACGTCGGCGTACTTTGAATTCAGCTCGACATGCAACAGCCTCTCCGCGAGCATCATGACTCCGATCGAAGCACATGTCTCGTTGTAACACCCTCCCTCGTCGGAACCTTGGGGGAGGTAATAGTCAATACCGAAGCCTTCCCACTGCATCATGGATCCGATCCCGCCGGTCAAGTACATCTTTTTATCTACCATGTTGTTCCACAGGGCGCGGAGGGTCTCGAGATACTGCTCCCTGGCCGCGAATGGTTTGATACCCAGCTCGTCGAGACTTAGCAGGTTCGCGACCCCGGTGAATAGGTACAACGCCCGCACGGCGTGACCCTCGATCGTCTTTTGCTGGAGAATCGGCATGTGGGCTTGGCTGTACCAGTAATCCAAGTGCATGGGATAGCAGTCCGGGCGTTTCCACGGATTGTCGCCTCTTTTCTCTCGCTCCCATTCGTAGTACATCTCTGTATGCCTCATCAGTCTGGATCACAGAGGCCCCTGAGGGAACCGGCATGTCTCTTAAGAGCTAAGTAGGGCATTGCGAAAACATACTGCCCTCTTGCCCTGTGGGGTTACCGCGCTCCTCTATGAAGTACTGCGCCAGGTCATACGCATCCTGATTCCCCGTCGCGCAGTAGAAGCGGGCCAATGCAAGTTCGATTTCGGGGTGACCCGGGTAGCCATGTCTCTGGTCGTCTCCCGGGCCAAACACTGATCGAATGAGCTTTACGTACTTGTGTATGACTTCGATAAGTAAGTCATTCTTGTAGTAGTTGCTGTGAGCTAGAGCCGCCTCTATCAGATGTCCGGCGTTGTATCTAATAAGCACGGTTAATTGAAGAGTTCGTAACCTAGCGTCTCAAGGATGAAGCGGTTATTGACGCATGTCGATTATACGTGTTGCATAGGAGCCTCATGTCACCAGGTAGAAACTCACAGCTCATGTTGATCTCTTAGATTCGACCAGCGCTTCCCGGGCTCAATGACGGTGAAATACACGTCGATATAGCCGTCCTCCTGCTGTGCATCACGTATCATCTGGACCAGCTCGCGGACGGCGGCATCGATCTCGGCGTCGTACTGCTCGGTGAGCATGTAACAGGCGCCCTCGATCCACTTGGCGACATCGCTGTCCCAATAGACCGGGGGCGGTGAAGGCCATCGTGACTTATCGTCGTAGATGGGCTGCCATTTGAGGTTGAAGCACTCGTACTGGCCCGTCTCTTTCAGCTTCTTGAGTTGGGCTTTCACCGTCACCTGCTGTATCGTCTCGCGGCGTGCCTGAAGCAGCGATGGCCCCGTGAACATAGTCTGGGGGAAGAGAACTTGAGGATGCGACATGGCGGGCAATTTGCAAAATCACTGGCAGCTGAACATTCAATTGAATCTGGTCCGGTCTTCAAAATTGCTTTCTAATAAACCGGGGGAAAGTGTCTTGTGTAGCATAGACAGACGTAAGCAATAGTCGACGGTCTCTAGGCGAATCTAAGCCAGCTGCATGTGTAACAGCAATAAGATCTCAAAGAAGCGGTCTCGAGATGGAACTCCAGATCTAATTCCCATCCAGGGTAGAGGACAAACAAGGGCTAAAAGCAAACAGACTCAGCTCCGATGTCGAAACTATCGTGCATCGAAAACAACATGCATTCGTCTCTTCCAGACGCTGTCGTGGAGACGCATCGTCATACTCACCAAATGTGGCCGTGCTCAGGGGACCGCGCATAGTCGATCGCTGGAGACCTGCCCTCCGGTCAGCCACTGGGATCAGGTGAGCACCGCGAATCGGCCATTGCGTACCAATGCCGTAGGAGAGCTACAGGCCCCGTGGTCTTGAATCATGCAAGTCCTCGTTGTCCTGCCTGCGCTACTCTCCACACGTGGTAGGAAATAGGAGAAAAAACGATACTATTGCCAAAATAAGGTCATTAAAGGATTGAGCTAATCTGAGTCTAGGCTCTGGCCCTTTGCTGTCCATAAGTGGCCGTACACTATTTCAGTCTAATCTGGGGACATGTCTTACAAGCAGAGGTGAGTTAAGCGTGATGACAAACGCGAGTCCTGTAATATCCAACCAAACCCTTGGGTTCCAGTATCCCCGGATCTCTGTGGACAAAGAGCTGTGTCGCACAGGGATAAGATCAGATGACGAGCAAAAAAATACTGTTGAATAGGACCAACCCAAATTAGTGAGGAATCGTGGCCACTGAGAGCCGTGCAGGAAGCGCCTCAATTCTTCAATGTGTTGGGACACTCCCGATTGGTGAATAATCGACGAACGTATCCCAACCAACGTTAGGCACGTACCAGTCGCAGCCGAGTTCGCACTGAGTATTTATCTATGCATAGCATTCTATGGTATCACCTCGTCAACGTCTCACGCTCCTACTTGAAGGCGCAGGGACTAGTTTTACGTTTCACGATAGCATAGAGTGTATGTATGGGCAGCATGTCGTGTCGAGATAATGCAATTGCGAAGTATTTATTCCCGTTACAACTAGTCGTACCAGTGATTAGGCCCCCCAATTCTGAATCTCACACCATCACGTAACTCTATAGGAGCACGCAGCCATCATCAGATCGTTTGCTCCCCTTTTCGTTTCTCAATCTCTCACGCGTCATTATCATTGTCGTGGGGCAAAGGCCGCAGCAACCGAGGCATTTATACGTCGTCTTCAAGGTACCTATACGCGAATTTGAAGTCGGCTTTCCTTCGATTCATCCTGCGCGATCAATTAGTTGGGAGGAACAACATTCGTGCTAGCAAGGGCAACGTACCAGGTGGACTCATAATCGAAAAACCGATAGGTGCCTTGTTCAAACTCCTCCGTGATATTCTTGGGCTCTTCATGCCTCTGGAACCAAGTTTGGTACTGCTTATGAAAACGCCAGCTCTGGTCTTTCAACGCTTTCGCCGCTAAATACTGTTGATAAGAGCCCTGCTTGTAGTAGAATACGTAGAAGAGCGTGTCTGGCTCGATACGTGAATAGAGACGGGGATCATCGAGGATTGCTAACGGCTCTTGCGGATACCCAGATGCAGAGTGGTAGCGCGTTTCCGGCCTGTACGACTTTGGAGGCTCAGCGTCGGATGTGTCCATCATGTTCATGCTCTGTTGTGAAGCTACCATCATGCGCAAAGTCGACGGTGAGTTTACTGGTGGAAGACGCTTCTTCTTAGTTGCCTCGTAAGACTCGACTAAGTCGCCCAACGCAGCGGGAAGGTGGAATATTGATTCTTCCTCCTTGTCTTCTTGTCTTGCCTTGACCCCGTTGGTCGCTCCGTTAGGATATGGCCCTATCAGCAATTGTTAGCGAACGAGAACGGCAGACTTATTGCCAATGTTTCCATACCTTTGGCGGATTCACCGGGCTCTGTAGAGACAGAGGCTTTGCTCGAAGACTTGGAGGCCTTGTCAGTTTTCCTAAATGTATTTGGTATGCTTGGAGCATGTTCCGAAGGTCTGGGCTCGGGAATAGGTAGGCTTCCTGCTTTTTGTTCTGACGGCGCCGGTTGTATAGCTATCGTAATCGGGGAATTCGTGGCACTCGATTTAAAAGGAGCAGCCGCCGGCGGTAGCGGTGAGATGCCCACGGGTATCGTGACTGGCTGGGAACCTGGTGGTGGTGGTAGAGGTGCTATACCAACATTGTTCTTGTCGCTTGCAGCAGCAGCGGCGGCGGCGGAGGCATACTT